>JAOTAX010126176.1:0-19873 GCA_025629825.1 Erythroxylum guanchezii | reverse complement strand
TTTTATCTGCATTCTTTGCTAGTTTAATCATAGTTGTTATTTTATTTGATATTCATTGCGTTAATAATTTATTAGTGGTTCGATTAATTAGTAGTTTAGTGGAAAACTCCAAAAACCCCCCTTTTAATTAATTTCACTCGTTCTTTGGCATTTGAATAGAATCAATTATTCCATTCTCTGTGGATCAACCCCTTCACCACTGTGCGCAATTTATTTTCGCTTGGTGTTTGGGATTTTTTTTTTGTGGATTCGACACCCATCACTCAATTTTATTGGTTGTTTAACTATTTTTTTGTTTACTTATTTCATTTATTTATTTGTTTTACTTTCTGTTATTTATTTTTATTCAATTAAATTTAATAATACCTTAGATAAATTTAGGTGCAGAATATTAGTTATTGCATAATCCTCGTAGGAATGATACCTTTCGATACTATAATATGCTATCTATTACTTGCAAGTACTGAGAGTTTTATTAGATATAAAACTTGCTCAATTAGTTTATGGTAGATCAAGTCTATATAAAATATTTAATGTGCTTTTATTTGGATTATATTTTAATCTTAAGTGTAATTTGAATGAGTCTAGAGTGTAAATTAAGAGGTTAATATAATTAGGGTTAGCACCAGATAAGAGTAGCAAGTCATTAGAAAAGTTAGTTAGAAGATCTTCAATTTTATTGGAAGATCTTTAATTTTAAGCATTTGCATTGGTAAGTGAAGCTTAGTTCTTTAAATATGCTTATGGAGAGCATCTTTGGTAAACACTTCCATGCTAATTGCAAATAAATAAGAGGATAGAGGATCCCCTTGTCTCAAGCCCCTAATAGCCTTAAAAGCTATAGATGGTTCCCCATTTATTAAAATGGAGTATGATATAGAAGAGATGCATGTTTGATTCTAAAACACAAACTGATGAGGGAACCCTATATCCTGCAAGGTGTCCAGGATGAAGCTCTAATTAAGTGAGTTAAACGCCTTAGCAAAGTCAATTGTGCAAGCACAACTTTTGATCAATCTATCAGAGTTATGACCTCTAAAGAGTTCTCGAGTGATGAGGATATTATCACTAATTTTCCAACCATATATTGTAAGGCCCCAACATATATCGTAGAAGAGTTATAGTATGTCTAAGGTGAATTAAGAAGTGAACATAAAGAATTACGTGTATCTAAGCATAATACGGGACATAAAGATAATTAATTTAAAAGATAGGGGTAAATTGGTAATTTCACAATTTAGGCATGGACATGAATAATTATATGTAAATTATGGACTAGAATGAAATCAATTGATGACTTTATATGCCAATGTGGGAATTAAAGGAAGAAGAAGGACCAAATGTCCAATTTTGCCAAAAATCAACATATGGGCCAATGGGATTGAAACATGTGTAAGAATAGAAACTTCTTGAAGTAGGAAGAGGGACATGTATAGAGTGTTTTAATTCCATAATTTCCTCTTCTCACCTCTTTTCTATTCCATCTCCTAAATCAGATCATTTTGCGTAAGGAATCAAGTTAATCCCAAGTGAAAATCAAGGTAAAAGCTTATAGTTTTTGTTCTCATATTCATCTTTATTGCTTTGTTCATGAAGAGTTGGACTTATAAGGTTGGATATGGGATAGAGATATCTATTTTTGGTGTTCTAGTTGGTGAATCAAGCAAAGCCAAAGGGGAATAGAAGGAAGAGTACTAAAAGAAGAGCTAATTATCAAATTTCAAGGTTTGGGACTCCACTTAGTTAATTTCTATATTTGTGTATATTTGAAACTGTATAAAGATTGTTTGGGAATGGAATGGTTGCTGGAATGGGGATTTAATGTTACTTTGCATGAATTGGTTGAATATGACATGAGAGAGTGACGTTTAGTGAAATTCTATCATAGGTTTTAGGTTCACTTGAGCTAGTCCTATTGTTTTAGCCATAACTCATGCTACAGACCTCCAAATTGGGTGATAATTGGAAATGGAACTTAAGACATAGAAATAAAATTCTATTGAAGATACCCTGACCTAATTATAGCTATACAATATTTGAAATTGAGATCGAAAATGATGACCTGATGTTGCCTCTATATTGGAGTAGCTTGTGGTGTTTGGCACTTATCTTATGATTAAGAATTCCAAAATGGCCTGATCTTTAATGTTATGGAAATTAGAGATATTAAAACAAATGTTTAGATGAACTTAAAGCCTAATTTGAATGTTTTATATGTGAAAATTACGGAACAAGTTGAGAGTGTCGTGTTATTTGCTTCTAGACTGATTTGTTTGCCTATTTTTAGACCCACTGTGTGCTTAGCCCATTTTGCACTATTTTGAGTGCTTTGTTTCTAATTTTTTTCAATGAACCATATCAGAACCTTTTAATGTTTATGATAATTTGCAAACACCTAGAAATAAATTAGATATGACTTACCATATTTGAATAGGGGTGATTAAACACTGAAATTTAAGATTTAACATAATGCATGCTAAAGAAAATTTGCAAGTACATAGATTATTTGTATGCATATTCATTGCTTATGTGTGTGTAGTATGTCTATACAAGTTTACATACTAATTTTATGAAGATAATTAAGTACAATTTAACATGTTTTATATTTAAATGAGCTATAGGAATTAAAATCATGTGAATGTATCTCGAGAAACATAACTAAACAAAACTTATACAAAATAAATCATACGAGTACTTGTTATTTTAATATTATCCTAATGGTGATAAGTTATGAATTTCATGTATGAGCTTAAAAATAGATTTTATGTTTTCAAATGAGTATCATGTAATTTGTCAATATATTAATTATGAAATTGACAAATGATTAAAGAAAATGTTACAGTGCTTGCTTCATTATCTTGGAGATGGATAGATATGGATGGCCATAGGGACAACGCAATTGCTACAGTTGATAGGACCAGTGTCTTCATTTCAAGACCATAGTGTCTCTACAGTTCAGTATCTTCAAGTATCCACAATTTGATTTCTTCGACTATCTATAGTTGGATGCCTACAGGTATCCATAATTTGATATCTTCAAATATCCATAGCTCCTGTTATCCACGCCCATAAGAATATGCAAGCCTAACATAAAAAGGAAATTAAACAGTTATAAATAAGAGATACAATATGACAACATGAATAATTTGTATTGATGAGCTTTGGAAACCAATATTTGGTGAATTTAAAGCATATGGTTAAAGCATATTTGCATTAGGTACTTTGCTTAATGATGCCATCATTGTTTACATTAGTTTATGATATTCATAGCTATGTGTGTCCTTAGCAAATGATTGATGTGAGTGGACATCGAAACTAAGTGTTCCCAATTAAGTTTTCAAGCTTAGCACGGATGTTAATTTGTTTAGGTCTAATTAATAAGAGTAAGGCACAAGGATCGTCTACAAGGACCAAGGCTGAATGTTATAAGTAAAAGTACCTTTGGATGTGTCGTTTGATTAAAGAATGGTTTTATATGTAATAAAGGAAATAGTAGTTTCTTAACAGTTTGTAATTAAGAATTTAAGTTGTGTGTAGTATCTCTTTTGGATTACCATATTAATGTAATGATATAATACTAATTTTAAATCATATTGTTAAGGGATATGAAATTTTTTAATATGTACATGTACAACATTAAATAGAATTGTATGCCATAAATGTATGTTCAAGAATTTTGGGTACTATATTTGTGGGTGGTTGTAGGTTTAATACAGGGGTGTTACATTTTGTGGTATTAGAGCCACGATTTACACGATGTGAATAGAATGCATAGAAATTGCCCTATTATGATATATGGAAAACAGTTTGTTGATGTTGTAATAGACCTACTCTTACATAAATTTGACTTGATTTAGGCATGGATTGTTTGTCCAAACATCAAGCTATAGTTGATTGTGGATTGACAGTTATGTTTAAAAATTTTAATGGTTCAGAAATAATGGTGCATGGTATTCTGTCTAGTTCTTTGACTAATGTAATATCAACCATGCAAGCAAGACGACTTCTTAGAAAAATTTGTGAGTATTTGGCTTTCATACTTGATTCAATAAGGGGGAAGGTGAACTTACAAGACACATCGGTAGCAAATGAGTTTCCTAACGTGTTTCCAGAAGGGTTACTAAGTTTCCCGCTCGAGAGGGAAGTAGAATTGCCTATTTAAATTATACCTAGTACTATTCCTATTTCTAGGGCACCTTATAAAATGGCTCATACAAAGTTAAAACGCAGTTACAATAACTTTGGATAAGGATTTTATCCTGCCTAGGGTGTCACCATGGGCAGCGTCAATCCTTTTTGTCAAGAATAGGGATGGCACCTTACAACGGTTTATATACTATAGACAGTTGAACAAGGTAATTGTAAAGAATAAGTATCTATTACCCATAATAGAAGATTTGTTTTATTAGTTGAAAGTTGCAGGAGTGTTCTCTAAGATTGATTTACAGTTAGGTTATTACGAACTTTAGGTAAAAGATGTAGATGTTTCGAAGACTCCATTCAGGACTCAATATGGCCACTATAAGTTATTGGTGACGCCTTTCGGGCTAACTCATGCATAGGATACTTTTATGGATTTGATGAATAGGGTGTTTCGACCCTACTTAGACCAATTTGTTGTGATGTTTGTAGATAATATATTGGTCTAGAACATGCTTAGCATTTAAGAATTGTGTTACATAGTTTCAGAGAGCCGCAGTTATTTTCTAAATTAAGAAAATGTGATTTTTGACTAAAAGAAGTTTCTTTCCTCGGGTATATCATCTCTTTAAAAGGTATCAGGGTAGATCCTAGTAAAATTGAGATGATTGTCAGTTGGAAATCGCCTCAGAATGTGATAGAAATGAGAAGTTTTTTAGCTTAGCTAGTTACTATCGACACTTTGTTAAAGGATTCTCAGTAATTGCTTCTCTAATCACAAAGTTACTTCAGAAAGGTACAAAGTTTGGATGGAGTGATAGATGCTAAGCTAGTTATGAACAATTAAAGAAGAAGCTCACTAAAGCTCCAACGCTAACTCGGCTAACTCTAGGTAAAAAGTATGTCATGCACAGTGATGCTTCTAGGAATGGTTTAGGTTGTATATTGATGCAAAATGGGAAAGTGGTAGCTTATGCCTTGAGACAATTGAAACCACGTAAACAAAACAACCCCACATATGATTTTGAATTGGCAGTAGTGGTGTTCGCCTTAAAAATCTGGAGGCATTACTTATATACGGAAAGATGTAGGGCATATATGGATCACAAGTGTCTCAAATACCTGCTCACATATAAGGAGCTAAATTTGAGGCAATGACGTTGGATAGAATTGGTTAAAGACTATGATTGCATAATTGACTACCACACGGGGAAAGATAAAGTGATAGCAGATGTTTTGAATAGGAAGTTTATTTTAGCTTTGTCATTACAACATAGTAAATGAAGATTTGTACCAGATGGAGATTTGATAACCCAGTTAAAAGTGCGTCCTAACATAAGATAGATGATAGTACATACACAAAAAACGATGCCAAGTTGCAACAAATTGTACAAACATTGCAAGAAGGGAAACAAACAAACTGATTTTCTAGTGAAAGATGATAGAAGTTTGTACTTCAAAATTAGACTATATGTACTAACAGTAAAGGACTTGAAAAAGAAGTTACTACATTAAGCCCAAAATATTTTGTTCACTATACATACTAGGGGTAACAAGATGTACCAGAACTTGAAACAACATTACTGGCGGCCAGGCATGAAGCATGATGTAGTAGACTATATGTCTAAGTGTTTGACTTGTCAATAGTTGAAAGCTAAACATCAAGTCCCACTAGGATTTTAAATTCCATTCCAATTCCATTGTGGAAATGGGATAATATCATAATGAACTTTGTAACAAGTCTACCCCTCATACAGAGAAAGCATGATATGGTATTGGTTATAGTGGACAAGGTCACCAAATTAGTTCACCTTATACATGTTTGACCTGACTATTCAATGGATTGATTAGGTAAGTTATATATGAATGAGATTGTTCGGCTATATAGAGTGTTATTGTCAATTGTTTCTGATCAAGACCCATGATTTACATCAAGATTTTGGAAAAGCCTATAAGCAACTTTGGGTACTCGATTAAGCTTTAGCACAAATAGGCAATCTAGGAGAGTTATACAATTGCTGGAAGTTATGTTTAGAGCAGGTGTTATGGAATTTCTAGGCGGTTGGGATAAGTACATTCTTTTGATGGAATTTACCTAAAAAATAGTTTTCAATCTAGTATAGACATAGCTCATATGAAGCATTATATGGAAGAAAATATAGAGCCCTAGTTTATTAGATAGAATTGACTGAGAACAAGATTATTGGGCCTGACATAGTCAAAGACACAGAAGAGAAAGTGAGGGTTTATTCAACAAAAACTAAAGGCTATAAGTGATAGAAAAAAAAATCATATAATGACTTGAAGAGGAAAGATATTGAATATGTGGTAGATGACGAAGTTTTCTTGAAAGTTTCACCGAGATTAGGGAAAAAAAGGAAAATTTAGTATGAGTTTTATAGGTCCGTATGAAATCCTTGAAAGAATTGGATCAGTGGCATATAATTTAGCTCTTGCTATAAAATAATCCAAATTGCATTATGTATTTCATGTCTCAATGATATGAAGATACCAATCAGAAGATTCACATATGTTACGAGTATAAGAAATGAAGGTCCAACCAAACTTCTCCCATAATGAAGAGTCGAAGGAAATTCTGGCTAGAAAAGCGAGATGGATAAGGAATAACCAAACTCCCCTTGTAAAGATGTTCTAGCAACATTATGGAGTTAAAGAGGCAACTTGGGAACCCAAATCAATGATGAGAACTCAGCACCTGCAATTATTCAATACATGTATGAATTTTGAGGAAAAAATTCTTTTTAAAGGGGAAGAAATGTAAGGAACCAACATAGACCTTATAAGGATTATAATATGTCTAGGGGGTATTAAGAAGTTAACATAAAGAATCAAGTGTATAGTAAGGGAAATAATGGTAATTAATTTAAGAGACAGGGGTAAATAGGTAATTTCTTCATTTAGGTATAGACATGAATAATTATATGTGAGTTATAGACTATAATGAAATCAATTGATGAATTTATATGCCAATGTGGGAGTTAAAGGAAGAAAAAGGAACAAATGTGCAATTTTGCCAAAAATCAACATATAGACTAATGGGATTGAAACATATGTGTAAGACTAGAAACTTCTTGAAGTGGGGAGAGGGATGTGTATGGAGTGTTTAACTCCGGAATTTTCTCTTCTCACCTCTTTTCCATTCCGTCTCCTTAATCACATCATTTTACATAAGGAATCAAGCTTTTGGTTTGTGATTCCTAGGTGAAAATCAAGGTAAATATTTGTGGTTTTTTTCTCATCTTCATGTTTCTCGCTTTGCTCATGATGAGCTGGAATTATAAGGTAGGATATGGGATTGAGATATGTTTTTTGCAGTGTTCTAGTTGGTAAATCAAGCAAAGCCAAAGGAGAACAGAAGGAAGAGTACTAAAAGAAGAGCTAATTGGCAAATTTCAAGGTTTAGGACTACAGTTAGTTAACTTTTCTATTTGTGTATATTTAAAAGTGTAAAAAGATTGATTTAGGCATAGGATGGTTGCTAGAATAGTGATTTGGTGTTCCATCGTATAAATTGGTTGAATATGACAAGAGAGAGTCACGTTTTGTGAAATTCTGACATAGGTTCTCAATTCATTCAAGCCAGTCTTATTGTTTTGTCCATAAATTGGCCTACAAACCTCCAAATTGGGTGATTACAATTGGAAATGGAACTTAATACATAGAACCAAAATTCTGTAGAATAGACCCAAACCTAATTTTGACTGTAAGATATTGGAAATTGAGATCGAAAATGATGACCTGATGTTGCCCCCGTATTGGAGCAATTTGTGATGTTTGGTACTTATATCATGACTTAGAAGTCCAAATGGCCTTCTCTTTAATGATATGTAAATTAAAAACATATTAAAACAAATGTTTAAAAGACCTTAAAACCTAATTTGAATGTTTTATATGTGAAAATTCCTAAACAAGTGGACACTTTCATGTGATTTACTTCTGGACTTATTTGTTTACCTATTTTTAGACCCACCATGTGCTTAGCCCATTTTGCACTATTTTGAGTGCTTTGCTTCCATGTTTCTTTCACTGAACCATACCAGAGCCTTTTTTAATGTTTATGAAAATTTGAAATCACCTAGAAATAAATGAAATAAGACTTACCATATTTGAATGGGGGATGATTAAACATTGAAATTTAAGATTGAACATAATGCATGCTAAAGAAAATTTACATATACATAGATGATTTATAAAAGCATATTCATTACTTCTATGGGTGTAGTATGACTATACAAGTTCACATACTAATTTTATGGAGATAATTAAGTACAACTTAACATGTTTTATATTAAATTAGGTATAGGAAATTATATACTAGAATTATGTGAATGTACCTCGAGAAACTTAACTGAACAAAACATATACAAAATAAATCATACCAGTACTTGTGATTTGAATACTATCCTAGTTGTGATAAGTTATGACTTTCATGTATGAACTTAAAAAAAGATTTTATGTTTTCAAATGAATATCGTGTGATTTGTCAATATATTAATTATGAAATTGGCAAATGATTAAAGAAAATGTTATAATGCATGCTTCATTGTCTTGGAGATGGACAGGTAGGCATGCTTATAAGGTTACAACGAAACTACTACAGTTTGACACCACTGGTGTCTTCATTTCGAGACCATAGCATCATTACAGTTCAATACCTTTAGGTATATAAAGTTTGATGCCTTCGGGTATCCACAGTTCGATATCTTTAGATATCCACAGCTCCCGATATCCACAGCCACAAGAATGTGCAAGCCTAACATAGAAAGGAAATTAAATTGTTATAAATAAGAGATATAATATGATAACATGCATAATTTGTATTGATGAGCTTTGGAAACCAACATTTTGCTTATAAATTTGAATTTACAGCATATGGTTGAACTATATTTGCATTATGTACTTTGTTTAATGATTCCATCAACGTTTACATGAGATTATAATATTCATGAATGTGTGTGTGCTTGGTGGATGATTGTTATAAGTGGTCATCCAAACTAAGTGTTTTCCTACTAAGCTTTTAAGCTTAGCACGGGTGTTAATCTGTGTAGATCTAAGTACTAGGAGTAAGGCATAGGGATCATCTACAGGGACCAAGGCTAATCATTAGAAGTAAAAGTACCTTTGGATGTGTCTTTTGATTAAAGAATGGTTATATATGTAATGAAGGAAATTGTAGTTTCTTAATAGTTTGTAATTAAGAATTTAAGTTGTGTCTAATATCTCTTTTGGATTACCATATTAATGTAATGATATAATACTACTTTTAAATGATATTGTTAAGGAATATGAAGTTTTATAATATGTACATGTATAACATTGAATAGAATTGTATGCCATGAATGATTGTATCTAAATTTTAGGTGCCATGTGTGTGGGTGGTTTAAGGTTTCATATAGGGGATGTTACATGTATAAAATCATTCTAAGTAGGATAAATAATCTCCTGTAAAAGTTTCTTTATGCTATTTGCAATAATTTTTAAACAATTTTGTAAATATAATTGCACCACGATATGGAATGAAACTAATTGATATTTAGTGTGTTGGAACATTTGGGAAGACAAAATTATGTCTTGCTCATCTCAAAGAACATTCTGAAAATTTGGAAAAATTCTTTGATGTCCTTAGTTACCATATCTCCTATTATTTCCCATGTTTGTTGTAGGAACCTATTGTTGAATCCATCAGGGCCAGGTTATAGGTGGAAGGAGAACAAGGTAACTTTAATCTCCTCACTAGCGATCTCCTTCAATAGATCTATATGTGCCTGTGTAAGGCAAGCTCCACGAATTTTATTTCTAATCTCCTCAAATGGGGGAATTCTGGAAAGGTTAGATCCAAGTAAGTTTTTATAGTGATCATAAGCTAAACATTTCAATTCATTTTGAGTTTTATTTGTTCTCCTTTTATTATCCTAGAGATTGAGGATCCTATTATTGTTCCTCCTAGCCTGGATGCAATTATATCAGTATTTGGCCTTTTTTATCTCCCTCTTTTAGCCAAGGCATTCTAAATTTTTTGTCTCATCTAAGTCTTAACTGCTCAGTGTACTCTTATATCAAGTTTTCTTCTAGTTTTTTTACCTTGATATCACCAACGTTAGACGTGACCTTTCTTGAAAAGACCATAGAGACGCTAAATATTTGGTTTTGATTGCTTGTATTGAGTTATTTTTTCTTTTTACAATTAGATGGGTTTAGCTTTAATGACCTTAAAATTTTGCATACATTGGAAGGCTTGAGATCACCTTTGAGAGACCGTACGTCCCTTCAAAACTTTTGCTCTAAACCCTGTAATGTTTAAAATAGTATTGAAGATTTTGGAAGGTGATTTCCTTATATTAGGATAATTATCCTCTAAGATAGTAATAGGAAAATGATATGAGGTATGGCGTTTCCCAAAATAAGCATAGTTATGAGGAAAAGTGATTAGCGAGTTAGAATTCACTAAAAATGTATCCAATTTCTTTTGTCAGCTCTAATCTCATGCATGTTTATTGCACCAAGAACGTGTTACTAATATATTTGCAGTCTACCACTCCTATATCCTAAGTGAGGCTTTGAAGTTTGGAAAAATTATTTCTAGTTCTCCTACTACTGCGTCAAATTTCCTTAAGGGATAGAACATAATTCAAATCCCTAACTATGGCCTAAGACTTAAAAAAAATTGCATCGAAGGCCCTCAATTCTCTTTTTAAGTATTATCTCCAGAATTCCCAATTGGAAGCATAAATAGTAGTAACAGATAGAGGGACGTAATTTGTATATCTGATTAGCCCACATTATAAAAATTGATAAGTACAAACCAACTAAGAAGTTGTTATTTAATAGGATCAAAGGATAATGCTGTTAAACAATTATTGAGTGAGTGTACATGTAAATTGATAGGAAAACAAAAGGTATTTTAACATGTCAAAATCATATAGACATTAGGTTATCTAAACACCCTTTTATTTGTTATTCACTTGAAATTTTTCTTTAGATTGCGTATAATTCATGTAAATTTGTATATACATGTTTTTTTGGTTATTATACAAAATAAAAATGAATTACAATTCATTAATTAAAGATAAAAAAATTTTGTCATCTTAGTAATTTATATGATATATTGCCTTATATCTATGACCCAGTCACCTATGCTTTTTTGACTCTCACAACATTCACTTATTAAAGGCAATTTACTAGTAAAATTAATGTATTGCAAACATATTTGTGCCTTTAATTTTTTTCTTATAAATATTCTCATACTCTCCTTTGTTTCTAATTGCTGGGTTATCTTCTCTTATATCTTCATTTTCCAAAAAGCTAATTATTTATCTAGATTCAACATTGGCTTGTATAATAAATCAATAATCTGTAACCTTATTTCATAGAATTTTTATAGTTAGGTGTAGATCTCTTTGTATACACAATTGTTTTTAGGTGCAAGTCTCTTTTAATATATTGATCCTTCGAGAACACAATCACTTTTGTGGTGAAAGGACACTATATTAGACTCCACATATTATATTTCAAGGTTAGAAAAAAAACATTAAAAATTTTTTATATTTTCAGTATTGTTAATCATTGTCTCGTGATTATTTTTGAACCATGTTAAACATTTAATTGTTTGTGGAAATTTTTGTGAATGATTTCACTAATATTTAATTACATTTAGTGATGGAAGCTTTGAACATTATGAAAAATTCTAATGGTTATGTAGAAATAAATGAAAAGGATGGGGTATCGAATAATATCATAAAGATGCATTTTGTAACATCTTGTTTTCATACTGAGGGTTGGAACCCTAGATTTTTGTAATTGAGAAATAGGAATGAGAGATTAGAAAAATGCATTCCATGCTCATGTATAATGTTAGCATACACACACGTGAAATTTGATTATTGCACATATTACAATGAATTGTTCATGCACTCATTTGACTTTTTTGGGTATAAATGACTGTTTTAATGCGATTATAATGTGAATTATAGATTATGTGTCGTAAAAAATGAGTTGTAGTGTATAAGTAGTGAATTAGAATTTTGGTGAAATATGAAAAGTTTCTAAAATTAAGGGCATTTTGGACTAAAAAAAATGACAAGTGGCAGAACAATTGATAAATGGCAATAGAAATAAGAGTCAAATGGCTGTGGGAATTTTTATAAATGACATTGGGATTTAATGACAAGTGCCATTGAAAATTGGGAAAAATTGAGTTAAAAATTGGAGACAAATGGACTAGTTTTTTTTAAAGAACCAATTAGAGACCACAACAAGATGACAAGTGACAAGTGTCACAACACTTGCCACTCACCACTCATGAATTTTGACCCAACTTAAAGACCATCTTATGGTCTTTCACTTGTCCATTTATGAAACATGCTTCATTTCTTCATCTTCTTCAATTTTCTTCATCTTTCTCTCCTTCCTTCACGACCATCCCACCTCACCCTCATCATATTGATTTTTGTTTAACTCTTTCACTTTGTTTCTTTAAGATTCATTTTCTTCTCCATCTTGTCACTAAAAGAACCAACCTAGGGTTTCATAGTGAATGAAGAAGCTATGGGTAAATCAAGTAAGTAGCCTATTAATCTTCATGGCTTTGATGAATGAAGCATATTTGATGATAGTTAGATGTTAAACATTCAAAAAATGAGGATGGGTACATGCTAAAACGTGAATGAGTAATGTGGAGGATTAATTTTTTGCTTTGGTGTTTTGATGGGTAATAGATTATGGAATGATATAATGTTGGATTAACTGAGTAAATGGTATTTAAAGTGTGCTAGAAAAATGTTAGTTGTAACATTTTCCACTGATTATGCAACTGTCGTTTAGTTATAACTTGTTTTGTAGATATCCAAATGAGATGATTTTTAATTTGGATTAAATTAGAGACATACGTCTGCATTTTTCATACGGACATTAAATTCAAATTCTATCTATAAAAGTTTCAAATTTTGACTTGAAGTTGTGTACTAGGTGTAACATCCCATTACTTGTAGGAAGGTTAAAGTAGTAAATGTGATTGATTTATGAGAGGCTTAGAAATGTTTCCTCATGCTCATGCATAATATGCCATACGCATATACATGATTAGTGAATTTTTCTGCATATGAAAATAATTGTACATGTATTCATGAATAATTCCAGGTATAATTGGATTGAATTGTGATTTTTTTTTAGAATTTTGCATATTTTATATTGGAAATTTGACGAGTTAGTGAAATTGTAATATTTGTGAATTTAGGATTTATTTCATAATTTATAAAGTATTGTGGAAAATAGGAAAAAGAAATCAAAAGATATTTGGAGATAATTGGATTATAAAGATGGGAGTTAAGGAGTTTAGTTCAAAGAAACTTGGTTAGAGCTTAGACCATAGGAAAGTGACAAGTGTCACTTAGGCTTTTTGTACTTTTTCTAGAAGTAGGTTACTGTTCTCTTGAAAGGTTAAGCTATATGTCTAAGTTCTTTCTTCATCGTCACCTTCTTCAAATTTCCTTCCAAGACACAAAGTTTTCCATCAACTACCCTTCAAAAAAATTAGCTTTGCGCTTCTTTTTCCCACACCACTTCCATTTTGTTGTTTTTTTCTTTTTTCCTTAAGGAAAAGACAGAAGCTAGTCATTGTACACAGTGAAACACGTGAATTGAATGGAGTTTAGGGCTTGAAAATAATTGAAGTGTTTGGAGTTTTCAGCAAGTAAGTAATGAATAAATCCTCCAGAGTTGGGGGATTTATGAAATAAAGTTGATGAATTTACTGTCATTTGCATGGAGCATCGCACTTACGTATATAGATATATATATATATATATATTCATGAACACTGTTGATGAGAGGAAAGAAAATTTGGGTTATAGTGTCGATTTAGTTTTTGATGGATTGTTAGTGACTAGATGATGTAAAAGTGATTTTGGAGTTAGAAATAACATTGAGATGGGGTGTAGGGTTAGTGTAGAAGATTAAAGTTGGAAAGGTGAAACATGCTTTATTTCTTCACTGAGCATGTATGAATATATAGGTGTTTATACGTGAGTTGAGGAAAACTTAGAGATGTTCAAGAAAAAAGGTTTTTGAGTTAAGGAGTATAGATAGTACCGCCTTAGGTTGACCATCTGTATCGTCCTAGGTTGACTTTTGCTTCTTCTTAAGTTGACCGTCTGTATTCATCTGTAATGATGTCATATCGTCTATGATGACATCATATCGTCTGTGAAGATGTATCGTCTGTAAGGATGATTCGTCTGTAAAGTTGTATTCGCCTGTAAAGACGCTTCGTCTGTAATGATGTCATATCGTCTGTGATGACACCATATGTATCATCTATAAGGGTGATTTCTCTGTAAAATTGTTTTGTCTGTAATGACGTCACATCGTCTGTAAAGATGTATCGTCTGTAAAGTTGTATCGTTTGTAAAGACGCTTCATTTGTGATAATGTCATATCGTTTGCGATGACGTCATTTCATCTTAAGACTTTGCATCGTCTTAAGTTGACTCCATTCATCTGCTTTCCGCATTCGTCTGCTTTCCGCATTCGTCTACTCTTTGCATTCGTCCGCTCTTTGCATTCGTCCGCTCTTTGCTTTGTCTACTATCTGCTTCGTCTTATGCAGACAGAAACTTATTTGATTCTTTCAGCCATAACTTTGTCGTCCGACCTCCAAATGACCTGGTTTTTAAAGTGTTGGATTCATAACACATTTCTCTATCTCTCCATAGAGATTATAGCTTTTGTTTTTAACTCAAAAAAGATTAGTCTAATCATAGTGAGGGTATTGGTGGAAGAGCATGAAATGGATATTTTACTGAACATGTTCCTATATTTTGATGATATCTTGATTTGTAGGATTCCAAATTAAGTGATTTTGGTGTCAATGGAATCATAAGACAGAGAGGAACACAGTTCTAGAAGAGAGTATGACCAAATTACCTCATTTTCACCTTCTAATTGAATGTGAACAGTAGACTGAATAGGGTGTCTTGGAAAGATCTGAAGTGATTCAATGAGAAAAGAATAGAGATTTTAATGATTTTAGTGAGGCATAAACCTAAGTATAAATTATGCATAGATGAGTTTTGGACAAGAGAATGAGAATTGAAGGACAGATACCCAAGATTGTCGTGAACATGCATTGTACATAATTCATTTCATACATATGCATTATTGAATACTTATGATTGTACAAATTGTGATATTGTGTATATTATTTATTATAAAGGAGCAACGGAAACATCAACTTCCAAACATTGCCGGATCTTCCAAACATTAGCTTCGAGAGCAATTTATAAGTAACCTAGACGGTCTCACTTAATTACTTATTTGTTTAGATTATGTTTTGAGTGATAAATGAATGTCTTTGATTGTGGATTCCGGACAAAAGGTCTAATGATTGTCTAATGTGGATTGAGATATTGAAGTGCTGCTTAATTGCGAATGTGAAGACCTATGTGCTTTATAATATGATTGATTGTGGTACATGCATTCCATTTATGAATGCCTAATCAGATAATGGCAGTTATGACCAGAGTAGCCACCAATCAGATAGGGGACAGTTATTAATGACCCACTATCCAAAGTGGATATAGGACAATTCAGGCACTCGATCACAACTATGTAATAATTGGAAAGTGTCTCATGAGCACCTCATATGCATATTGTTAAGTATATTTGTTGAAATGGAATGCCTATGCTTAAGTGAAAATGTGAAATTTATGTAAAGTGCAGTATGTGATTATATGTTATGTGAATTGTTGTGATGCATGAATTGAGTGAACCATTGATGATGGTTACCTTATTGAGTTCGCAAAACTCATCAATATTGCAATGTTATCTTTTTAGAACTGAGAGATGACTCTGGTTTTTGAGAGGCTCTACCAACCGTGTAGATTGTGATTGGCAAAAGAAGTCATGGCTCAAAGGTCGGTCAGCTGGAATTTTTGGACAGATTAGTTAGATTGTACATATTTTCCTCATTTATGTAGTACCACTGTATTAGGTGTTTTGATGATGTACATATGGAAAATGTTGAAAGACACAATGTAGACAATTGGGTTTTATGAAATGAACTAAGGAAAAAGTTAGTTTTCATATATTGTGATTTTCTTATGATGCCTTATAAGTGAATTATGATACCATGCCATATGAAGTGAATTGAGTGATCGATCGTAGCTCGCCCTTATCATAGGATATGTACCGGAATGACCTCCGGGTGTCCCGGTGCGTACCCTATAGTAGAGGGCGCTACATTTAGGTGGTATCAGAGCATGGTTAGCAGCTGTTGGGACATATAGGAATGTTAAGCATGAAATATTGTGGGAAATGCGGATAATGATTGAAGTTATTGTTTGTTATAGGTCATCCGCTCTAGGTGATCAAATTGATCAATCAACTGACCAAAGATCGGTAGGAGCTAGTAGGGAGTCCTCGGTGGCTCGATCTGAGGAGATGCCTCCTAGAGTTCCCGAAAGAAGGGAGAGGAGGTATGATAGGCTACAAAAGCAGGGAGCTGTGGACTTCTATGGAAGCACAGACCTTGCTGAGGAGGAGGGATGGTTAGAGAGGACAGAAAGGTTATTTGATCAGATGGACTACGAGCCAAATGAGAGGTTCGATTATGCAGTGCCTTTACTATAGGGCCCAGCTTATCAGTGGTGGAAGATTGTTCTAGACAGTACCACCACGCCTTGTCAGTTAAGGTGGCAAGACTTTCTGAGGGTCTTCAGAGACAATTATATGCCCAAGATCTACTTAGATAGGAAGATGAAGGAGTTCTTGGAGTTAAAGCAGGGTAGGATGTCAGTGGTGGATTATGGGATTCAATTTAATAAGCTGATGGGTTGTGCTACTGCTTTAATCCCGACAGAAAAAGACAAGTGCAGGAGGATTGAGGATGGCCAAAGTATAAAGATTAGAACAAGGTTGGCCATCTCAAAACTAAGCAATTTCACTAAGCTAAGAGCTGCTTCTATTAGGATCGAGCAGTTATTGAGTGAGAGACAAGCAGAGACTGGGTAAGGGTCCAGAGGAAAAAGATCTAGTGAGAGTCAGGTCAATTCTGGCAGGGCTTTAGTAAGTGCTAAAACAGAGCCTTCAAATCTTCCGGTAGATCCTGGTAGTCAGGATCAGGGCAGCAGGGTAGGTTTTCATAGATTGGTAGTGGGAGAGGCTCAGATCAGAATCAGTATCTAGTATGTGAGTACTGTGAGAGGGGGCATGGTGGTGAGTGTTAGAGATTGAATGGAGCTTGCCTCAAATGCGGCTCCATAGACCACCAGATCAGAGATTGCCCTGATACTTTAGGAACTCAGTCTGTTGTCAGTGGGCAATCTGGGAGTAATACTACATTCCAGCAGAGTAGAGGCGGTGGATCTGAACAGAGAGGCTAAGGTAGAGGCAGAGGGAGAGCTGGGAGTTCTGTCATGAGGACTGAGGGGCAGGGCAGCCGATCGCAGTCCCAGGCCAGGGTTTATGCGATGACCAGGCAGAAGGCTCAGGACTCACCAGATGCAGTGGCAGGTGTGCTTCTTGTTTATGATTTTATGGCATTTGCATTGCTAGATCCAGGATCTACACACTCCTTTATCGCACTACAATTGGCATGTAGACTATATTGTGATAGGGAGTCGCTATAGTATAGGCTAGAGGTGAGTACACCTCTAGGTAGTACTACTGTTAGAGGAGAGGTTTGTAAGGGGTGCTTGATTAGGATTGATCAAGCAGAGTTGGAGGCAGGCTTGATTGTACTATAGTTAAGGGAGATAGATGTGATCCTAGGCATGGATTGGCTCACTGCTCATAAGGCCATCATGAACTACTGCACCAAGGAGGTAGTGCTAGAATATCTTGGTCAGCCGAGGGCAGTATTCAGAGGAGTTAGTCAAGCAGTGTCAGCTAGGATGATATCTTTCATAAATGCATTGAGGTTGATGCAGGAAGGATGTGAGGCTTATATGGCCCACATCCTTGATATTAGGGCTGAGTAGAGTATACAGGATATTCCAATGGTTAGAGAGTTCCTGGATGTGATTCCCGATGAGCTACCTGGTTGACCACAAGATCGGGAAACAAAGTTCACAATTGATCTAGTTCCAAGTGCTGCTCCTATATCCATTCCTCCATATAGGATGACACCTGTAAAAATGGAGTTGAAGGCTCAACTTTAGGAGTTGTTGGAAAAAGGCTTTATAAGGCCCATTGTTTCACCTTTGGGAGCTCCAGTGCTATATTTAAAGAAGAAGGATGGGACTTTGAGGTTTTACATCGACTTTAGGCAGTTGAATCGAGTGACAGTGAAGAATAAGTACCCACTGCCTAGAATCGATGACTTACTTGATCAGTTGCAAGGAGCTCAGGTATTTGCTAAGCTGGACTTGAGGTCAGGTACCATCAGTTGAAGATAGCTAAGATCGATGTACCAAATAGTGGATTTAGGAGCAAGTATGGGCACTTTAAGTTCTTAGTGATGCCGTTTGGGTTGACAAATGCCCCGGTAGATTTTATGGCTTTGATGAATAAGGTGTTTCAGCCCTACCTAGATCGATTTATGATTGTGTTTATTGATGATATCTTGGTGTATTCGAAGAGCAGAAAGGAGCATGCTGAGCATCTGAGAGTCATCTAACAGATTATGAGAGAAAAGCAGCTGTATGTCAAATTCAATAAGTGTGAATTTTGGCTAGATTAGGTTGTGTTTCTGGGGCATATAGTAACTGGAGATGGAATACAGGTAGATCCAAAAAAGATTGAGGCAGTGATGAATTTGGAAGCTCCAAGAACTGTGTCAGAGATCCGAAGCTTCCTAGGATTGGTCGGGTATTACTAAAGGTTTGTCGAGGGGTTTTCTTTGATCTTGACCCCTCTTACAAAACTTTTAAGGAAGAATGTAGTGTTTAGATGAAATGAAGAGTGTCAAAAGAGCTTTGAGGAGCTGAAATATTGGTTAACTACTGCACCGGTGTTGGCTATTCCATCGGGAACTGGAGGATATGTGGTGTACAGTGATGCGTCGCATCAAGGTCTGGATGTGTATTGATGCAGCATGGCAAGGTGATCGCCTATGCATCGAGACAATTAAGGTCTCACGAGATCAATTATCTAGTACATGATTTAGAGCTAGCTGCAGTTATCTTTGCTCTAACAATTTGGAGACATTATTTGTATGGGGAGACTTACCAGATATACACTGATCATAAGAACTTGAGATATCTATTGAGTTAGAGGGAGTTGAACTTGCGCCAGAGGAGATGGATTGAGCTACTGAAAGACTATGATTGCACGATTGAGTGCCACCTAGAGAAAGCTAATGTAGTCGCAGATGCTTTGAGCAGGAAGTCTTATATTAGTGCAGCTTAGATTCAGTTATCGAGGTTACCTAACTTGATGCATTTGAGGGCTTTGAATGTGGAGTTGAATCTAGAGCAGGATAAGGTCTTGATTGCTACACTAAAACTTAGGTCGATGCTACATGACAGAATCAGGAAAGTCCAGGGCAAAGATCCTAATATGGTGAAACTTATAGAGAAGGTGAAGGTGAATCCAGATTCCGAATTTCAGTTGGGACATGAGATACTATGGTTGAGACAAAGGTTGTGTGTGCCTAATGTGGATAATCTAAGGAAGGAGATTGTAACACCCCACTCCCGCGTGACCCGAACCCGACATCATTGGTGATATCCGAGTCCGTGTCCCGCGAGGGTGGCATGCTACATCAGTCAGTCGAAAC
>JAOTAX010126140.1:0-19878 GCA_025629825.1 Erythroxylum guanchezii | reverse complement strand
TGTTGATTGAGAATTATTTGAAGTGCTATGTATATGATGATGATTGGTTGTGTTTGTTTATGCTGGGATTCCGGACAAGAGGTCCGATGATGGTAATGATTGTGTTGATAAATTGGAAATATTGAAGTGCTTTTTGTTTATGGTTTGAATTGGTGTTATATAGACATGTGTGCAACTTGATGGCAAAAGAAAATTAAGTTTTTGTTTAAAATGAGGGGATATGAATGTATAAGAAGAATCTTATTAATTGAGATTTGGTTTTGAGGAAGAATTTTTCAATTGGGAAATTGATTTTTGCTTTGTATGAGATTGAACAAAATGAAAAAAAAAATTTGCTCCGTTACGAATTGGTTTAGACCGATTGTCTTAGAGTTTTCCAACGCAACGTTTTTCTAAAATATTTGTTTTCGGATGTTGGAGTTAAGTTTTTGTCCTTAAGCGATTTGTTTCCCTTGATTTCGAGCCATTCGCTTTTCTTTGGCTCATTAAGAATTCGATTTCCTTTTGTTTCTTTCGCTTTTTGATCCGATTTGCTTTCTTTGACTTTCGCGCACTTTGACTTTCGCCTTATGTTTTCGTTTTCAAATTTTTTTTGCTTTATGATCCGTTCGTTTGTTTCCGCCGATTTGTTTTTGTTTGCATTTGGCCCACTTTCGTTTAGGATCCCTTCTTTTGTTTCGCTTTCGGTTCTTCGATTTGTGTTTTCCGTTTTTCGGTTCCAAAATCGGGTCCCAACACAGTGTGAGAGGAGAAGCTAGTTCTTCATTGAGGAGTTGTGCTATATGTGAGCATTGTGATGGAGATTCCCATGCACCTTTTGAGTGTCAAGTTGGGAATCTTTTGCTCAAGAGATAGAAAAGGCCCATTATGTGGGTAATTTTAATAGACAGAGAGGGGATTCATATTCTAACACCTATAACCCAGGGTGAAGGAATCATCTAAACTTCTCTTGGCTAAACGATCAGATGGCACAACCACAGTCATCTAACGTTCAAAGACAGCCACCTCTAGGTTTTAAGGCTCCTAATCTTGCGCCACCAGAGAAATCTAATCACGAAGAGATACTCTCAAAATACATCTCCACCATTGAGGTTAGGATGCAAAATCAAGAATCTTCTATCAAACATTTGGAGAATCAGATAAGCCAGATTGCAAGTTTGTTGAAGGAAAGACCATCGGGTTCATTGCCTAGCACTACTGAGGCCAACCTGAGAGAACATGCAAAGGCAATCTTATTGAGGAGTGGTAGACAACTTGAGGAAGTTAGGGAGAAGTAGAAGGATAAAGAAGTGGAAAAGAGTGAAGAAGAAGAGAGTCGGGAGAGTAACAAGGAGGCCAAGGAAGCAGCAGCTGCAAAGGAGGATCATCCAAGATTATTTGCTGAACCCATCACATATCCAGTAAGACCTCGGATTCCTTACCCTCAAAGGTTGAAAGTTATGCAATTAGATAAGCAAATTGGTCATATTCTTGAGATATTTGAAAAGTTACATATAAACATTCCTTTTGTTGAGGCCACAACACAGATGCCTGATTATGCTAAGTTTTGAAAGAAATTTGGGAAGCTGAATGAGGGGTGTTCGACCATATTGTCGAGAAAGCTGCCACCAAAGCTTAAGAATCTAGGGAGTTTTACTATTCTTTGCGTTATTTGTGATTTACATATAGATAAGGCTTTAATGGATTTGGGTGTGAGCATTAACTTAATGCCTCTTTATGTTTTCAGGAAGTTAGGATTGGTGGAGCCCAGACCCACACTATTTTGCTTCAACTGGCAGATAGGTTCATCACTTATTCGAGAGAAATCATTGAGGATGTATTGGTCTAGGTCGAGAAGTTCATCTTCCCGATGGATTTCTTAGTCCTTAATATGGAGGAAGATATAGACATCCCCATCATTCTTGGGAGACCTTTCATGGCCACTGCATGGACCATCATCAATATGCAACGTAGAAAACTCATCTTGAGACTTCAAGATGAAGAATTAGTGTTTGATATGTTCAATGCTATGAAGCATCCTTCCACTCTTGACTCTTGCCATTTTATTGATATTTATTCTTTTGATGCTGATGATTCTTCTATTGTTTGTGCAGGTTTGTCAGAAGGGGAAGCACAAGGAATGATCGAAGAGTTAGGGGAAGAATTGTAAGAAGAGTTGGAGGATATTGGAGTTGAGTTGGAGCAGGCATATTGACACATTATAGAGCATACGAGCCTCTTCAATGTCCAGCCAAGCTATTTCTGAAGCCTTCAATTGAAGGGGCCCCTTCTCTTGACCTTAAATCTCTTCCGAGTCATTTGAATTACATTTATCTTAACCCACTTGAGCACTTACCAATTATCATTTCCTTTTGTTTGTCAGGTGCCATGTAGGACTAGCTGTTGAGGGTACTACGGGACCACAAGAAGGCCATTAAGTGGTCATTATAGATATCAAGGGTATAAACCCTTCCTTTTGCACGCACCACATTTTCATGGAGGATGGAAGCAAGGAAATAGTGCAGCCTCTGAGGTGACTTAACCCACACATAAAGGAGGTAGTGAAAGATGAGGTAGTAAAGCTTCTAGATCCAGGTATTATCTACCTTATTTCTTATTCCGGTTGGGTTAGTCCTATGCAAGTGTTGCTAAAGAAAGGAGGCATCACTATGGTTGAAAATGAGAAAAATGAATTAATAGCCACTAGGAAGGTAACTGGGTGGAGAATGTGCATAGATTATAGGAAGTTGAATGATGCCACCAGGAAAGATCATTTTCCTTTTCCTTTCAGTGATCAGATGATTGAGAAATTAGCTAGACATAACTTTTGTTATACCTTAGATGGATATAGTGGACATTTGCAGATTTCGATAGCCTCAGAAGATCAGGAGAAAACAAGTTTTACATGTCCTTATGGTACATTTGCATATAGAAGCATGCCATTTAGGTTATGCAATGCTCCGGCTACATTTCAAAGATGCATGATGGTTATTTTTTTATGATATGCTTGACTCTTGCATTGAAATTTTCATGGATGACTTATCTGTGTTTGGTACTTCATTTGATGCATGCTTGGATAACTTAAAGAAAGTATTGATTAGGTGTGAAGAGACCCATTTAGTGCTTAATTAGGAAAATTGTCATTTTATGGTACATGAGTGCATTGTTTTAGGTCACAAAATTTCTAGTAAGGGTATAGAGGTAGACCTAGCAAAAATCGATGTCATTAAGAAACTTCCACCACCAAACAATGTTAGATCCATTAGAAGTTTCTTAGCCCATGCTGGTTTTTACCGTAGGTTCATTAAGGATTTTTCTAAGATTGCTAGACCTTTGACTGAGTTGCTTGAAAAAGATGCAATGTTTGCTTTTGACGATAAATATTTGACATCTTTTCAATTGTTAAAGGATATGCTTGTGACTGCAACTATTCTTATATCTCCTAACTAGTCTCTTCCTTTTGAATTAATGTGTGATGCAAGTGATTATGTAGTGGGTGTTGTTTTAGGCCAAAGACGAGGTAAGACCTTTCATCCCATGTTTTATGCAAATAGGACACTGAACAACGTACAACGCCATTACACCACCACAAAAAAGAGATGTTGGCAGTTGTGTTTGCTTTTGACAAGTTTCGCTCATATTTGGTTTTGTCTAAAGTGATTGTGTATACTGACCATACAACCTTGAAATACTTGATGACAAAACCTGACGCTAAACCAAGACTAATTTGTTGGGTGTTACTTTTGCAGGAGTTTGACATTGAACTGAGGGATAAGAAGGGAGGCGAGAATTTTGTAGCTGATCACTTGTCAAGGTTAGATGAAGCTGCCATGGAGAATGCAACAAAGAAGGACATTCAGGAGATTTTTCCTATTGAGCATCTGATAGTTATGACAGTCACTCCTTGGTTTGTAGCTATGTAAACTACCTTGCTGGTAATAACTATCCCCCTGACTTTTCTTACGCTCAAAAGTAAAAAAATTTGTCTGAGGTAAAATACTATCTTTGGGATGATCCTTTGCTTTACAAGATTTGTGTGGATGGTATTATTAGGCGCTGCATTCCTGAAGAGGAAATGTCCTCTGTGTTACATCATTGTCATTCTAGAGAGGCTGGGGGACATTATGGCGCATCCAGGATAGCCCATAAGGTTTTAAAGTGTGGTTTATATTGGCCTACCTTATTTAGGGATGCATTTGCATTTGTCAAATCTTGTAATAGGCATCAAAGGGTCGGGAACATTAGTAGGAGACATGACACGCCATTGACTAACATTCTTGTTTGCAAGGTTTTTAATGTTTGGGGCATAGATTTCATGAGACCATTCCTTATGTCTTTCTCCAATCAATATATATTGGTTGCTGTCAATTATGTTAGCAAGTGGGTAGAAGCAGAGGCATTGCCCACAAATGAGGCTAGAGGTGTTGTTAAGTTTTTGAAGAAGAATATTTTTACACGTTTTAGCACACCTAGGGCTATCATTAATGATGGGAGGTCACATTTTTGCAACAAACTTTTTCATTCATTATTAGCTAAGTATAGGATGACCCATAAGATTGCTACTCCATACCACCCCCAAATTAGTGGGCAAGTTGAAGTCTCAAACGGGGAATTAAAGAAAATACTAGAGAAAACTATTAATGCTTCTAGGTGGGACTAGTCTTTAAAGCTAGATGATGCACTTTGGGCATATAGGACCACATTTAAGACACCCATAGGCATGTCACCATTCAGGATAGTGTATGGTAAGTCTTGTCATCTTCCAGTTGAGTTAGAGCATCGTGCATACTGGGCTACCAAATTTCTTAACTTTGATTTGTCTTCTGCAAGTTTTAAGAAACTTATACAGCTTCATGAGCTTGAAGAGTTCCGTTTGGATGCTTATAACAATTCGAAGTTGTATAAGGAGTGTGTGAAGAAGTGGCATGAAAAGAAGATCCTCCATCGAGACTTTGAAGTAGGCGACTAGGTATTAATCTACAACTCCCATCTTCGTCTTTTTCCAAGGAAGCTTAAGTCAAGGTGGTATGGCCCATTCAAGGTGATCCAAGTCCTTCATTTTGGGGTCCTTAACGAGAAAATGAAAACCCTTTCAAGGTAAATAGACATTAAGCTAAATTATATATGCCCAGGTTTGTGTATAATTCTGAGGAGCAATTGTCTCATCATGACACTTCACCTTCTTGATCGTAGTGCATGCCTTCCAATAGGACTGTAGTTTTCTTTCTTTTCTTTTCTCGTTGTTTCCTTTGTGTTTCTTTCTAGTTTAATGAATTTCTTTTAGTTGTTTTAATTTTTCTTTAGGGATTACGTGGTTGGTGACAAAGAGTTCTTGGCCAATTCTTTTTCAGGGATGTTTCTTCTTCCTCTTTCCCCTCTTTGTGTTTGATTGTTGGCTATTTGAACATTAGGGACAATGTTCATATTAAGTGTGGGGGGATTGAGATTATGTGCATGTTGATGTTTATGATATTGATGTTGATGTTGAGGGATACACACTTGAATGGTTGCAACTCTTTTAGTAGCTAACTTGGGTCCCATTTTTGATGAATTTGACCATACGATTCTGTTGAAGTAGTTGAAAGGAGAATTGAGTTGTATGTGTGAACTTGGATTAGGCAGCTTGAGATGATAGTGATCCATGTGGATTGATTAAAGTAGTTGATTACATAAACTTAGTCAATAACTGATGCTGAGTGATGAGGCAATGTATGGAGTTTTGATGGATTTTCATTTAAACACATGTGAGGTCTTGAGCTATATGACTACATCTCATAGTCATTTAGTTTCTTTGTTGCATGTGATGCTTCCCTATGTGGATTACCTTCAGAACTTGCTCTGAACCTGTTTGATAATGCTAGTTACATGCTTTATGGACATGATAAAGGCCTTCTTCGTTTTTAACCTTTAGCGTAAATGACCCACCAAGTCATTTTTCCCTTATTACCCCCTTTAAACCTTTGACTCTGTTGTTTTCGTATTAATTACATTGCATTGAAACCTGAAAATCTTTTAGCCTAACCCTTTCATAAGTTGAATGAAGTACTAAGTATTTGATGTCCTTGACTTAGGGACTTTTGTTTTATATACTATTCTGAGATATTTTAGAGGTACATCTACTCAGTTATTATTGATTTGTGCTACTACTATCTTCTTTTATGTTTAGTGTTATCAAAACAAAAAACGAAAATAACAAAAAAATAAAAACAAAAATTAAAAAAAAAAGAAGAAAGAAAAAGATCAAACAGTAGCATTGGATAGTGATGAGTAGTTGTAGTCCCATGTTTCTATTTGCACATCTCAGAATTTCTTTTTGATTGTCCCACGTTACTTAGTGCTTTGTGAATGCTTGTAAGTAGCTTTTTCCCTTTTTACTTTACCTTAACCTAAGCCCCATTACAAACCTTAGTAAAAGCCCTTTTGATCCATGATGGTATATACTCTATGTAGTGGAAAATAAGTTAATTCGCAAGCTTATGGTTATGTAATCTCTTAGAGGAAGCTTTGAGTGAAACACAACCCTTGTACACTTGAGTTACATGAGTGAATATCGTAAGGAAAGTCCATTTTTAATTTTATGTTTGCTTTTGATCAAGGATATCTACCTTTGATTTTGTTTATGTGTATTGATGAAAAGATTATGATATATATAGTAGCTTGATACTTGAGTTTGTTGAAGTTTAAGGGATTGCAAATACTTGATTTTCGTTGAAAATGAAAAAACAGAATATGTTGGTTGTGATCCATGTAAGTTGCTTAAGGGCAAGTAACACAGTGCCCTCAACTCCACCAATGGTATCATACTATGTGCGTTCAAACTAGTCATTATATTAGCCTTATATGAATGATAATCAATAATACAATTATAACCCTTCAGTAACTCGATCTATCTTCTCTACTTTAAGTTTATCTCCCTCTAAGTTAAGATATACTTGAAACTCTTATGATCTGTAATGATTCATAATGTCTCTCTATATAAATAATGTCTCTAAATCCTAAAAACATACGTAATCGTTGCTAATTGCATATTATGGGTAGGGTAGGTCATTTAATGCGGTCTTAACTGATGATAAGCATAAGCTATTACTTTCTTATATCGTATCAATACACAACCTAAAGCTACACTAGAAGCATCAGTATACACCTCAAAACATCCAACACTTGATGGTAGCACAAAATCAGGCTATAAGTTAATATCCACTTACGCTCTTCAAAACTCTCTTGACTTTACTCGGTCTACTAAAACTGAACGTCTTTCTTTAAAAACTTGGTCAACGAGCAAGTTATCATCAAAAATCCTTATACAAATCTCTAATAATACCCAACAAGTCTTAGAAAACTCCTCACTTCTAATGTATTTCTAGGTAGCTTCCATTTTATAATTGCCTTTATTTTAGCAGGATCTGGCATCACTACTTCTCAGGACACCATATATCTAAGGAAACTACCTGCTCCATCCAAAACTTTACCCTTACTCAACTTGGCATATAATTACCTCTCCTTCAAAATTTGTAATACAGTCCCTAAATGTTGCTCATACTCCTCATTACTCCCAAAACATACTAATATATCATCAATGAATACTATCAGAAACTGATCCACATACTCTTAAAAAGTCCTATTCATCAATGCCATAGATGTAGCTAGTGTAGTAATCAACTTAAAATGCATCACTAAAAACTTATAATGGCCATACCAAGTATGAAAAGTTATTTTGGGAATACTTGACTCAACTACCAGTATCTCGATTTTAAGTCAATCTTGGAAATATGGCAGCTCCCCTCAATTGATCTAAAACATCATTTATCCTCAGCAATAAGTACTTGTTCTTTACTATCACCTTATTTAACTGTCTGCAATCAATGCAAATTCTTATACTGTCATCCTGTTTCTTCACAAAAAACACTGGAGCTCTCCAGGGTAATGTACTCGATCTAGTAAAGCCCTTTTCCCAATAACTCCTCTAACTTCTTTTTAAATTCATGCAACTCAATAGTAGCCATCTTATAAGGAGCAATAGAAATTGATGCAACTCTGGGCATAGTCTAAATGGTAAAATCTATCTCTTATTGAGGTGGTAAACCTGGTAAATCATCTAAGAATAACTTCAGAAACTCCCTCACCACAGGAACATCCTATAACCTAGGATTCACCTCCCTTGTACCAATAATATAAGCTAGATATGCCTCACATCCATCCAATATCAACTGTCTAGTATTCATGGTTGAGATCATATAAGTTGAGACCACTATAGAATCCCCGAAAAATATCACATTCAATTTACTCGAAGACTCTATCATCATAATCCATTGCAGCTTGATGCTGTGTCAACCAACCCATTTTGAGAATTACATTAAACTCCCTCAAATCTATCTCTATTAAGTCAGCTGATAGCTCTACTCCATCAATACTCACTGGCATCCCACTCATTAAACTATTCAATGCCATAAAGTCTCTCATTAGCAACCATATTTTGTGGTCATATCCTAATGGACTAACCTTCCTCTGAACTCTAAAGGCAAACTTTAAAGAAATGTTGGTCTGTGTAGGTCCTGGGTCTACTAACACATAAGCCTCAATATCAAATAATGAAATTGTACCTGAAATAAAATTGTTAGGTGTAGATGTCTCCTCCTTCATCATATGGTATATGCTCACCTGAGTTTGACCCTATGTTGAGAATGTCCCATTAATACCACCTCTACTACCAGATCTATCCAAACCTATACTTGAACTAAAAGCACCACTTTATTCCTGTATTCTCTCCTCTATCCTTATTTCCTAAAACCTCTTACTATCAAAGAGCATCTCTATAAATGACCCTACTCTCTATAAATATAGCATGAATAACTGGTCCCAGCGGATCCCTAACATGGTCATCTGTGACCTCTCTTATAGGTAGCACAACTCTATACCGCCCTAAATCCTCTACTAAAAGGTCCTCTGAACCTTTGACTAACCCTCTATTTGATCCAACTGATGGTGCACTAGTAGTACTATACTATCTTGGATCTATACTAGGTCTTCCATCTCTAACAAACCTATAGAAACTACCACTCATAGTCTATATGGCACAGGCTCTCCTAGATCCCCCTACACTAATAGACCATAAAAGAGTTGCTATAATCTTAACAAACCGACCCTCCTCTCTATAATGACTCTTTAGTCGCCTTTTCAACTCTCCTCCTTCTACCCTATTCTATTACATTCTCTACTCTGCGTACAGTCTCTAATAACTTCTTGAATCATATGTAGTAGCTCCCAAACCCAAATGAATCTCCATCCTCAGACCCTACTCAAATCAGCGACTTCTATCTTTTAGATTTACCAGTTCCTCTAATGCATACTTAGACAAAGTTGCAAACTGAGTCTTACACTATACCACCGACATCTTCTCTATTAGAACCAAATTTATAAACTCCGTTTTCTTTCAATCCTAATATATCCTTAAAGTGTATTTGTCTGTAGACTCTCACGTGAACTACCAAGTCATCTCTCGTGACTCATAAGATTAGTTATTTGACTTCCACTAAGTCAGTATGTTTCTCTGGAATAATGAAACAATATACTACAACCTTCTTTCCAAAGTTCACTAAAAACGGTCTAAAACTAACTTTGTTTGCTCCCACAATGCCTCAGAATCCTCAAGATTAATAATGCCTCAAAAATCCATTGCACCCATCTTACGAATTTGTTCACAGTTGCAATTCACCCCAGAATCACCTTGGGTTGGTGCTATAGTAATAGCCTACTGTATCATTTGAAGGAACTCCATCATCTAAGGTGGCACTAGCTTCTCTTCTCCTATTTGATCCACTCCAAAATCCCCCTAATCAGGCACATCTAGAGCATGGATAAAATTTCCCAATTCCTGAGTCAACTTTAGGCTAATAGTATCATCTCTTGAAACCATCCTAGATAAGAAAGAATATATTGTAAGTTTTTTTCACTTAATATGTCCCTAGAAACCTAAACTTGCCATGATACCACCTAAATATGATGCTCCAAAATTTTTAAACCACAATTTGTCCAAATTATTCCAAAATTACATTATTAATTACCAAAATTCTCATTAGTCTCAAAAATGATATTCATCAGTTATAAAAGTTATTTGTACAAGCATAACGATATGAACTGTCATCTTCAAAAGTATATATAATAAAAAAACTTTACTCAATTTAATCTGCTGGCGACACTTAGACTCCACAATGTAAATCAAGTGCACTAGGGTTATTGACAATCTCTTTAACTCATAAAAAAAGTCTAGGGGTAAGAGGTGAGCTACCTACTCAATAAGGGTAAACTAATCGTATAGTTGAAATCAAGTAATTCAATATATATTGAAATGAGTTAAATAATGAAATATACATGCAATACTCAACCTATCTAAACACTCAATAAACATCCAAACTTTTATTATTAGTAATGATTAATACTATTATTATTTTATTATTACCATTTATGTTTTACCGCTTTGTTAACTAAATTAACTAGTCCAAATCTAATTTTAGGAACGTGATTCATCATACCCTAATATTTTTAGTTATACACATGCACAAATGAGAATTTTAATTATCACATATTTCTCCAAATTATTAGTTAATACCATCATAACAAGTAACAAAATATAAATATGAAAAATTTTGTACTATATCAATTATTTATTTAATCAATAAAATTCTTAAAAATTCATATAATTGAGAAATCCACTTATTTAATATTAATCATTAATTTTATTAATTACAATTCAAAATATGGTTCACCATAAAATAATTGATCAGTAACAAACTTCATTTTTGTGAACTGTACATAATTATAAGGATACACTTTAAGGTTATCCTTGATTTTCTAGCTCAACTATTTGATTGATCTAATCTACTCCCTATTTCGTCCTTCAAACCTAGACATTACAAAATTCTATTATACTTTATTTAAGAAAAATTTTCAATTGAATTATACTTAATAATCCAAAATCATTTCCTTTTTACCACTTCATTCTTAATTATTAAAATATCCTTACTTTATCTTACCATCATAATTACTAAAATACCCTTAACTATTAAAATTTCGATTATACTTATACATTTTATTATTACTAAAATATCCTTGTAGGAATTAAATTCTAAATTTGCACTTAATATTCACATTTCCTATTTTTACCCCTACATTAATCTTAGAATTTCCCAAGTACCCAATTTTCTTCTTTTTCTTTTTCTTAAAAGAAAGCCTTCTCTACTCCAACATCACCTTCACCTCTCCTCCCCACTTCCTTCTTTTCTCGTTTTTCCAGCCAATATTCTCCGTTTTTATTTTTCTAATGACTTGAAAATTGTTATCACAAACAATCACAACATATTTCCAAATAGAAACTAGTTTATGAAGATTGAAAATCATGAATAAAAGGGAAGGAATTTTGCTGGAAAATCTTACCTATATGAAGTTATATGCCTTTTCAAGAGGTTTTTGAGTTGTTAATCTCCACAATTTCCTCTCTATTCTACTACAAAACAAACATAATGAAGAAATACATGAAAAAAGCTTCATATGCAGAAGAAAGATGATGTTTATGTACACTTGCTAGATGGAAATATGGAGAAAAAGAATAAGAGGAAGTTATTTTCGTTGAGTTTCTGCCCACTTACTTGCTACTTACATATATATTATCATCTTTTTTATTTTTTATGGGTTGGGTTAGGTTAGGTTTTTTTTAAGTTGATTCTTTTTTTTATGGGCTTTATAGATATAGTATATATGAAGTATTGTTTCTAAAATATAATCACAATTTTTTTTTCAAAGAATATGAATTTTATAATTTTATAGGTTAAAAGCTTTTAAGAATTACATAACAAGAAAATTATTACATTTTAAAATATATTATGATTTCAACACAATAAGAAAATAAATTCACCATAAATTTTAATATAATTAAATAGATGACTATTCCTATGGTTATTTTAATATAATTAAATAGATGACTATTCCTATGGTTATCAAAAATAAAAAAATTCTTTATCTATCAAATTTAAACACCCAAACTTTTATCAAATTTTCAACTGTAGCCCGAACTTTAAAAAGTAACAATAAAATGCTCAAACTTTCAATTTTTTCAAATCTAGCCCGAACTTCAAAAAGTAGTAATAAAATGCTCAAACTTTCAATAGATTTTTAATTCTAGCCTAACGTTAATGTTTTTATTAAGTTTGCTGACGTGGCTCACGTCAGCCAAAATTAACACAATAGATGAACATTAATGAAACGACATCATTCTTTAAAAGTGACCTGAATCAGATTACGCAGCTTCGATGACTTTATGCTTTTATTTTAGTTTTTCTTTTCCTTTTCAATATGTCCTCACGATGCCCTTACCCTTCGATTTTCATATTACACAGCCCGACGCTCTCACACTAAGGATATCAGGAGAATGAACTAAAAATGAAGAGCTTACTAGTGCAATACATTGTAATGCAAGAGTAGTTTTGGGGTGTTAGAAGAACAAACAAAAAACAAATGACTAATGATATCGAGAGAACAACAGATAATGTCAGGCTAGAATTGAAGAAAATTAAAAATTTGAGCATTTTATTGCTACTTTTTAAAGTTTGGGTTATAATTGAAAAATTATGAAAATTTAGGCATTTTATAGCTACTTTTTACAATTTGGACTATAATTGAAAAATTAACGAAAGTTTCAGTTCTTTTTTCAGTAATTAACCCAATTTACAATATTGTTAAGAATATGAAATATTAAATTTTGAAAATATTTCTATTTTTAAATGTATCAAAATTACTTTTTATTATTGTATGACTTCATCCAGAGATAAAAGAAGACAATCACCGTGAGTTAAGTTTAATGATTGAAAGTTCAGTGTTTCTTATTTTGTTAAAACCTCAATAAGAATATGATACAATGAAGCTTGTAAACACTCCCATTTGGGTACATAAAGATATAATGCTTAGTTTATTAAACATTTTAATGCTTTACTTTAAAAAATTTCGTTGGAATATAGATGATTTCATTCAAGATGAAGTTGAAGAAGGTTGTTTTAGTATGGTATGTTTTAAGTGGAAATGTATTATCTACTCCTCTCCAACCTCTAGACAAGTGGAATGAAAGACCTATATATATATACACATATGAGGGAGAGACAGAGCCTATGTCAAGTATAGAACCAACCTCATTTTATATTGAGTTTATATATATAAAAAAGCATAATTGTTTCTATCGTATAAGCTGTCACAAAATATTATTATGTACACTAATGTGGTAGGACGATTCAATTCGAATGAAACACCTAACCCCAATCTAGCAAAAGTCAAATTATACTTGATAATTATTGATAGATCGAACATCGTGTATGAAAACTAAATATTTAGGAGCATGCTGATGTAAACTATCGACACCAATTGTAAATTGAGTTAAGTAATTTGACGAGAGAAGTTAAAAAATGCCGCCTTCATTGAAACAGAGGTTTTTTCAATAAAAACTAATTAATAACAACATGACTTCATTTGAAATTGAAACTCTTTAATTACTAATTAATATTATAACCATATAATTAAAAGTAAATTATTTTCAACTTTTAAAAGTGTGATCTTTTTACCTAGATTAAAAGTAATAATACAATAAACAATATTTTAATTTATATCAAATTTAATTAATATTTTAATCTTCATTTAAAATTTTCAATATTTATAAAAATATAACGAGACATCTAGAATGAATATTTTTAAGGACATAAATTTAACAAATAAAAAGAAAATAGAAACATAAACATATTGTAATAATTAAACTACCCAAATAGGGGTATCTAACTAATCAATGGCCTATTCAAGGAAAGGTTTAAAATAAAAAGAGATTTTGGCCTTATTTGGTAAATGATTGACCATCTATTTTTCAGTTGATTGAGAGGTATTTGATTATTTGACCATGTTATATCGCTGATAATCATGTTTAGTAATCAATTGATTGAGTTGGCGAATTAAACTTAATTTGTTTTTTTTAAATGCTCCTATGAGGAGCATTTTGTTCCATTGGTTGACAAATTGAGGGATAAAAAAATGATTGTGCCTAAAAATTATTACAAATTACTCAAGCTAATATCTTTTATTATTGCTTTCCCTACACCAAACTTCATCTTGATTAATATGGAGAAAGTAGTAGTAGTAGTAGTAGTAGTAGTAGTAGTAGTAGTAGTAGTAGTAGTAGTAGTAGTAATATTTATAAATTTCAAAAAATAATAATAATGTTTATTTATTTATATTATTATTACATATTCTATATTTTTATTTGAGTTATAAACTTAATTCTTGTAAAATTAAATATCTAAAATCTAAATTTTTATGAGAATATTCAAAGAAGTACTAACATATAATTCTCATGTCCTTATAATTTTTTTTAAATCGTGCCCTTATAAATTATTTTATACATAAATAGTTAATTTTACTAAAAATCTTTAAATAAACAGTCGATGTTATCCGTTGATCAAATCAGTTGATATAATCCACTATTAGCTAACTGCTGATAGAATCAAGTAACTTATTGTCACTTTTCTTTTCTTTTTTTGTTGTTGATGGAGAATGACAATAAGTTAGAGAGAGAAAATTGTAAAAGTGGAGAAAATGATAAAAGAGGAAGAATGTTCGAATGATTAGAGAGAAATGAGACTAATGAGAAAAAAAAATGGCGAGGAAGAATGCTAGAATGATTAGATTGAGAAAATAATATAAGAAAAAAAAGAGGAAAAAATGCTAGAATTAGAATGAAAAAAAAAATGATCATAGCTATATAAAGCCATAATTACTTGCTTTGGTATTATTGTAATATTTATATATTCCAATTTTTAAAATTTTAAATTTATGTGTTAAAAAGGATTTTCTTATCAAAGATTAACACTTACATAGATTTGATATTAACTGAAAATTCATATATTTACTACAATTCCAAGTTGGAACTATTTTTTAAAAAATTATGTATGATTCATATTCCTTGTAGTTAATGAAATTAAATTTTAACATATAAAGGAAAATATATTATAACTCAACCAAAATAGAAGAATTATTTTTTACAATTAAAATTATGTAAAATTCGTTGCACCTTTAGGTTTCCTTGATTCCAAAATTCAATAAGATATTCACATTTTGATTATATCAAACTTAACTGTTAATAGTACCAAAAAAAACTTAACTGTTAATATATGCCATATACAGTAAGTTATGAAAAATATCAATCTATAATATTGGGATTCCTCGTCACTTTATAATTTCAAAACTCTCTTTATTTACAATGTCATGTGAAATATCAAACCATAGCTTTTTAGTTCTTCATCTTCACCAACAAGTTTTTTATAAAATAAAAATATATATTTAGTGAAGCTCTAGGTTAAACCTTAAATTAAATCTTAAATTCTTGAACTAATACAAACAAAGTATATGAAAGTAGGAGTCGATCCCATGAAAAATTCTAGTTTGTCAATTATCACAAAAAAGATATTTATCCAAATGGAGGTTGTAATAATGCGAAATTATATGATCAAGAAAATAAATAAATTTTGCGAATAAAAAGAGAATTATCAATAAGAAAAATCTCAATTTATAGTTGTTTTCATCATTAGAACTACAATTGACAATCAATAACAAAAAATAATTATTTTGGCAATCATATATTCGATATGGTATTGAATACCTGTCTTTCCTTAAGATTAGTTATTTAAAAAATGTAATTCAATTAATCCTTATTGTTTAATAACTTTAGATATGATCTAATATTTAATTAAATAATAACTTTAAGAAAAGAAAAACTACCGAAGTAAGATAACACAATATTCGCAGTTGTACTTAATCTAGTTGAACGTTTTCCTAAAAGTTAATAATTTATGACATAGCAAATTAAAACTTCTAGTTGCTACAAAGATTAAAAGAATTGAACTTTTACATATTCAACACTTAATCTAGCAAATAATCATTCTAATGAATAACTAATTGCACACATTAGAAATCATTAAAAAATCATAAAAATAAAAGCATTAAAAATAATTCAATATAGGAATGAAAGAAACGCTTAACAATAAGACCCAATTATCCCTCAATCTTCAAACTTCAAAGGCTTTCACTCCTTTCAACTAAGATAAAAAAGATTAGCCAACAATGGCCATAACTACTAACTTTCATAAAGAAAAGCCACTCTAATGTCTACTAAAGAAAGGAATTTTTTTTTGGTGAAAAGTTAGAAAATGCAGATGGAACTTAGGATGCCATTGTTCCTTCACTTTGGCTCTATTTATAGCCATTTTAATCTCACGTGTTGTTGATGTTAAGATCTTTTTGTTGCTATTGTTTGACTTTCAAAGACCAAAACCTCAATGATTTCCACCCGATTTGATCAAGATGATATTTAAACAACTTTTAACGTGTTTTTCTTGTAAATTTGAAGTCTGAAAGTCGTAAATTTTATTAAACATAGGATTGGCAATTGGGCCAAGTCTGACTTGAAGTCAACAGGCCAAGCTCAAACTAACTAAGCTTTGGATAGAGCCTCAAACCTGATTTTCTAGGCTCAAGCTGCCTAGGCCCAATCTGAGGCCCGACGAGCAATGACAAAACGATATCATTTTAATTTTTTTAAAAAATAATAAGTTAGGTCGGTTGGTTGCTCCTAACTAGAGGTGCCCATGCCTATTCATCAGAAAAGTTGTTGTCAATTCTATCCTTCTAACTGCAACTTATTCTATGGGACTTTAATTTGTTTAAGCTTTTGTTTCAATAAAGATCTTCTAAAAAACAAAAGATAAACTAATCTTTAAGATAAAATCAATAATCACAATTAACATAAGGAAATTAATATATGAAAATCAACTTCAATAGTCTTATCAATATTTTTAACTATAACATTTTTACTAAATATGGGTCATATCGTAACATTTTGAAGTATAAAAAAAATTAATGTTTCAAAATTATATAATTTTAACCTTCAATTTAAAGGGATCTTTAATGAATACTATAACGAAGTTGACATTTGGGTACAAAAAAAATCGTAGCTCTATTTGTAAAAAAAAAAACATTTTCTTTAGTTTTTAGCTATGTTTCTGTTTCGTCACCCAAATATCACCAAATCCCCATAGCTGAAAATTATAGGCGACGTTTTCATAAATCATCGCCAATAGCTTTTGACAAAAACATCGCCTATAGTTTTTAGCTACGTTTTGTTTTTGTAGCCAAAATCTATTAGCTATACTTTAAGAAATCATCATCAATAGTTTTGGCTAACTTTTTTTTAGCTAAATACTATTAGCTACAGTTTAATCGTAGTCAAAAGTTTTTAGCTATGGTTTTGGAAACGTAGCTAAATATATTTAGCTACACTTATGAAAACAAGTCAAAACTTTTTAGCTACATTTTTAGAAATGTAGTCATACGTTTTTAGCTAAGTTTCTAAAAATGTAGGCAAATATCTTTAGCTGTGTTTTATAAAACGTAGTCAAATGTTTTTAGCTACATTTTAACCAATTGTTACACAATTTTTTAATAAATTATTAGTTACATTTTAATCTGTGTTATTGTATATAACGTATTAATATATTTTTATTGTAAATTTATTATACAAATAAATTATATAAAAATATTATTAATTCAAAATATAAAGCATTGTATATACAAAGTAAAATATCATTAAATTATGTTAACAAAAAGAATATTCTTCGTATACAAAATTTAATTACAACTTAACAATTCTTAAAGACAAAATAATAAATAAAGAGACCAATTTACAAATTATAACTTCTGATATTACAACAAAATTAAAACATAACTCAAACGACTACTTAGTATTGTCCATGTCGATGAATCTATAATAATCCAAAAAGCTTAGTTAAAATGTACTAAAAATATTATGAGTATTGAAACAATAGTTTATAATTAAAGTAAACATCAAATAACTTTACCATTCACGACATAATCACTGAGTAGCTGCATCTTCATCAATTCTATAATATGAGAAAAAAGTATTAAATTTAAATTATAATACAAACAAGAAAGAAAAAAAGTATAAGAGATATAATAAATACCCTTTGCTTTCCTCTTCATTTCTATGATAATCTGAGCCAAGGAATCTTCTAAATAACATATCATGTTTTCCTATTTTGCTCGAGTTTCTTGTAATATAGCCTTAAGTGCCTTGTTTTCCACTTGAATTTATTAAATGACTGTTTTATTTGATGAGGTTGAAACATTTGGCTTAGGGACATAGCAAAGACCTTTGACATAGCCAGAAAGTGTACTAGGTATAGTATTACAATTTTCTTTAACACTGACCTCTTTCTTCTTAGACATAGATTTCTCTAACAACTCTTGCATCTGATTCTAAAATTAAAAAATAAAACCAATATTCAATCCAAATATTATTACTTACTACTATATTAATAAATGACCTAAAATATTGAACAAATTTTTATACTTACATAGTTGTTTTCTACAACTTCTAGCATCCACCTTTTACCTTCCTTTTAGCGAATGACTTTATATAGTGTGATCCTATCACACTATTATCCTTTTAGTTCCTTTTCACTTTATTTTATGAAAGAAAATACAATGTGCAATAAATAAAGTAGTGTTTATTGATATAATTATAAAGGATCTTACATATTCATTTCAGACAACTACAAATGATTTTGACCCTTGATTATGAGATTTTTTTTTTCATTTTTTCTCTACTAACCTTTGCCTTCTCAATATTTTCCTAAGAAAAGAAAAAAATATTAGGTAGTCACTAACTCATCTAATAAGATTAGTGGAAGCAAATTTGAAGGCAAAGAAAACAAACCTGAACTTATGAGTTAGCCCAATAATCACACAAACTATTCTAATTTTCTTGAGACATTTGTTTGGAAATATGTCCCCAAGCCTCCACATCAGGGAGAAAAGATTTATAATACCGATGTAACTTAAAACAATGATCCCTAGTCTTTTGTTTCAATAATGAAGTAATGGAATTTGAAACATCTAGGTTCTCAATATCAACAATATTCAATTTCAACAGTAAACAGTAAGTAAAAGTGTAACTAATCTTAAAATAATTGAAACAATATTGCATATAGTTAAATATATTGAAAAATTACCGTAACTTTATCCAAACATTTTCAAGCAAATTATCTTCCTTCAATTCCTTAACATGTTTTAGACATGGTAATTATGTTCTCGCAATAATCCCCAACACGCTTTGACAATTTTGCGGATTGGATATTGCTTACAAGATCACCTTGCTGAGTATCGATTTGTATTGATAACTTGCTATTCATTGCAACATTCATTCGTTGCAATTTATAACCTGTAGTTTTTCCTCTACATCTTTCTCTAACACTAGCATTGGAAGCTAACAACAAATCAATAATAATAAGGAAATATTAGAATATGTAAATATATATTTGAGCATAATTCTATTTGTAGGTGTTAAAGATTAGCAATCATGTTGTTGGGTCCCGTTTTCGGAACCCAACTCTTGCGGACTTATACTTCTGTTAGATCCCGCTTGACTTCGGAATCCAACTTTTGCTAAAACATGAAACATGAGCATATTACCATGAACGGTTATTGCATTAAACCCTCATTAGCCCTCATTTTTTTTTCCATAACATCCCAAAAAGTTACTCACAAGTTGTTCAATGATGTGCCCATATATATCAGTCACCATGCTCAAACTCATTTCTCCTGATTGCATACAAAATTTGGAAATCTTCAAACTATAATTTTGATTTGACTTATTCAAAGAAATCATAACTATAAGTCTCTAGTTTCCTTTGAAGCAAGAATCACCTCAATCGGAGTTCTACAACTCAAGATACGCTTGAAAAATCAAAGCGTGTTCATAACCCTAATCATGCTCTCACAACCGATCTCTCACTTGTTCTA
>JAOTAX010126080.1:0-19892 GCA_025629825.1 Erythroxylum guanchezii | reverse complement strand
CCATCGATGATGGTCACTCACTGAGTTCGCAAAACTCACCCAAAATTTGCAACTATTTTTCAGGACTCTGAAGAATATCCCGTTAGGCAAACGGGAGTATATCCACTGCAGAAAGTGAAGGATAAAGGTTGGGATCAGTTGCGTCTGCATTTAGTATTTTCTTATTTTGTGTAAATTTGTATTCCGCAATTTCTGTAAAAAATAGTGTTTTGTAATTATTGTGGGCCCCGAGTGGGCTATCGAAATTCTATTGATTGTAGTTTGTGATTGAAGATGTTTTTAAATGAAAGTGGGCTGCCCATATTAATTTCTAATTTTGGCATATTATATTTGTGACCGCGGAAAAAAAATATGTATATATAAGGTTTGTACTGAGTTTTGAATAATTGAGTGCAGTAGCATGCCACCCTCGCGAGGCACGGACTCAGATATCACCTTCGATATTGGGTTCGGAGTTCGCGAGAGTGGGGTGTTACAGTCTTGCATCCTAACATCCAATGGTTAGAATCTAACTTGTAGCTCTCTAACTTAGTATTTCCTGTCTAGCCTTCCTTGTATACGAGTTTGTATTATGTCATATATTGGTGATGATTATTAGATTCTTTTGTGCCAAAGAAAAAATTGGCCAGAAAAGAGAAAATGCTCTTATCAACATTTGCTCAAGCATCGATCGATTACTAAATGACTTCTGATCGAGATGAAATATTAGTATGTTGTGCTTGAATTTTGCCTCTTGACATCCAATGGTTAGAATCTGATTTGGAGCTCTCCAAGTTAGTATTTTTTGTCTGGCCCTCCGAGTTTGTATTATGTAATTTTTTGACGATAATTATTAGATTTTTTTGTGCCAAAGAGAAAGGTGCCCAGAAGAGAGAAAATGTTCATATCAAAATTTTCTCAAGCCTCGATCGATTTCCAAACAACCTCTGATCGAGATTAAATGATAGTATGTTGTTCTTGAGTCTTCCCTATTGACATCCAGCGGTTAGAATCTGATTTGGAGCTCTTTAAATTAGTATTTTCTGTCTAGCCCTCCTTGTTTACGAGTTTTATTACATCATATTTTGGGAAAGATTATTAGATTTTTTTGTGTTAAAGAGAAAAGTGCCCTGAAGAGAGAAAATGTTCATATCAAAATTTGCTCCAGTCTCGATCGATAGCCAAATGATCTCTGATCGGGACGAAATTTTAGTATATTATTCCTGAGTCTTGCATCTTCACATCCAACGGTTAGAATCTGATTTGGAGCGCTCTAACCTAGTATTTTCTTTCTATCCCTCCTTATATATGGGTTTGTATTATGTCATATTTTGGTGATCATTATTACATTTTGTGTACCTAAAAGAAAAGCGCCCAGATTAGAGAGAAAGCGCATATCAAAAATTTTTCAAGCCTCGTTCGATTATCGACCGACTTCTGATTGAGATGAAATATTAGTATGTTGTTCTTGAGTCTTGTTCTTGAGTCTTGCCTCTTGACATTCAACAGTTAGAATCTGATTTAGATGTCTCTAACATAGTATTTTTTTATCTGGCTCTTAATGTGTACGAGTTTGTATTATGTCATATATTGGGGTTGATTAATAGATTTTTTTTGTGTCGAAGAAAAAAGTGCCCAGAAGAGAGAAAACGTTCACATCAAAATTTGCTCGAGTCTTGATCGATAACTAAACGATCTCTGATCTGGACAAAATTTTAGTATGTTGTTTATGAGTCTTGCATCTTGACATCCAATGGTTAGAATCTGATTTAGAGCTCTCTAACTTAGAATTTCCGGCCTAGCCCTTCTTGTATACGAGTTTGTATTATGTAATATATTGGAGATGATTATTAGATTTTTTTGTGCTAAAGAGAAAGGTGCCCAGAAGAGAGAAAACGTTCATATCAAAATTTGCTCCGGTCTCGATCGATAACCAAACGATCTCTGATCGGGACGAAACTTTAGTATGTTGTTCCCGAGTCTTGTATCCTGACATCCAACCGTTAGTATCTGATTTGCAGCTCTTTAACTTAGTATTTTCTTTCAAGACCTATTTGTGCATGAGTTTGTATTATGTCATATATTGGTGATGATTATTATATTTTTTTGTGCTAAAAACAAAAGTGCCCAGAAGCGAGAAAACCTTCATATCAAAATTTTCTCTAGTCTCGATCGATGAGGAAATGATCTCGGATCATTACAAAATTTTAGTATGTTGTTCCTAAGTCTTGCATCTTGACATCCAACGGTTAGAATCTAATTTGGAGCTATCTATCTTAGTAATTTTCGTCTAGCCCTATTTGTATACGAGTTTGTATTATTTCATATTTTGGTGATGATTATTAGATTTTTTCGTTGTCAAAGAGAAAGTGGCCCTAAAGAGAGAGAACGTTCATATCAAAATTTGCTCAAGCCTTGATCGATTACCAAACGACCTCTGATTGAGATGAAATATTAGTATGTTATTCTTGAGTCTTGCATCTTTACATCCAAATGTTAGAACCTAATTTGGAGGTCTCTAACATAGTATTTTCTGTCTAACCCACCTCGTATACGAGTTTGTATTTTGTCATGTATTGTTTATGATTATTAGATTTTTTTGTGCCAAAGAGAAAATTGCCTAGAAGAAAGAAAACGTTCATATCAAAATTTGCTCTAGTCTTGATCGATGAACAACGATCTCTGATCGGGACCAAATTTGCTCTAAGTCTTGCATCTTGACATCCGACGGTTAGAATTTGATTTAGAACTATCTAACATAGTATTTTTTTTCTAGCCTTCTTTGTATACGAGTTTGTATTATGTCATATATTGGTGATGATTGTTAGATTTTTTTGTACTAAAGAGAAAGGTGCCTAGAAGAGAGAAAAAGTTCATATCAAAATTTGCTCAAGCGTCAATCGATTACCAAACGACCTCTGATCGAGATTAAATTATTAGTATATTGTTCTTGAGTCTTGCCTCTTGACATCCAACGGTTAGAATCTGATTTTGAGCTCTCTGACATAATATTTTCTGCCTAACCTTCCTTGTATACGTGTTTATATTATGACATATATTGGTGACGATTATTAGATTTCTTTATGCCAAGGAGAAAGGTGTTTAGAAGAGAGAAAACGTTCATATCAAAATATGCTATAATCTAGATCGATGACCAATCGTCACGAAATTTTGGTATGTTATTCCTTAATTTGGCATCTTGACATCTAACGGTTAGAATCTTATTTGGAGCTATCTAACTTAGTGTTTTCTGTATAGTCCTCCTTGTATATGAGTTCGTATTTTGTGATATGTTGGTGATGATTATTAGCTTTTTTTTGGCCAAAGAGAAAGGTGCCTAGAAAAGATAAAACGTTCATATCAAAATTTACTCAAGCCTCGCTCGATAACCAAACGACCTCTAATCGAGATTAAATTATTTGTATGTTGTTCTTGAGTCTTGCCTCTTGACATCCAACGGTTAGAATCTGATTTGGAGCTCTCTAACTTAGTACCCCTCCTTGTATACGAGTTTGTATTATGTCATATATTGGTGATGATTATTAGATGTTTTGTGCCAAAGAGAAAAGTTTCTAGAAGAGAGAAAACGTTATATCAAAATTTGCTCTAGCCTCGATCGATGACCAAATGATCTCTGATTGGAACACAATTTTAGTATGTTGTTCCTGAGTCTTTCATCTTGACATCTAACGGTTAGAATTTGATTTGAAGATCTCTAACTTTGTATTTTCTGTCTAACCCTCCTTGTATACGAGTTTGTATTATGTCACATATTAGTGATGATTTTTAGATTTTTTTGTGCCAAAGAGAAAATTCTCCAGAAGAGAGAAAATGTTCATTTCAAAATTTGCTCTAATCTCGATCTATGACCAAATGATTTCTGATCGGGACAAAATTTTAGTATGTTATTCCTGAGTCTTGGAACTTGACATCCAATGGTTAAAATCTGATTTGGAGTTGTCTAACTTAGTATTTTCTGTCTAGCCCTCCTTGTATACAAGTTCGTATTTTGTCAAATATTGGTGAGGATTATTGGATTTTTTTGTGCCAAAGATAAAATTTTCCAGAAGGGAGAAAACGTTCATATCAAAAATTGCACTAGTCTTGATCGATTACCAAACGATATCTGAACGGGACGAAATTTTAGTATAATGTTCCTGAGCCTTGCATCTTGACATTCAACGATTAAAATTTGATTTGGAGCTCTCAAACATAGTATTTTCTACCTAGCCTTCCTTATATACGAGTTTGTACTATGTCTTATATTGGTGATGATTATTAGATTTTTTTATGCCAAAGAGAAAGGTGTCTAGAAGATAGAAAAGGTTCATATCAAAATTTGCTCTAGTCTCGATCGATGACCAAACGATCTCTGATCGAGAGGAAATTTTAGTATGATATTCCTGAGTCTTGCATCTTGACATCCAATGGTTAAAACATGATTTGGAGCAGTTTAACTTAGTATTTTCTGTCTAGCGCTCCTTGTATACGAGTTCTTATTTTGTCATATATTGGTAATGATTATTAGATTTTTTGTGTCAAAGATAAAATTGTCCAGAAGAGAAAAAATATTCATATCAAACTTTGGTCTGGTCTCGATCGATTACCAAACGATCCCTGATCGGTACGAAATTTTACTATATTGTTCCTGAGCCTTGCATCTTGACATCCAGTAGTTAGAATCTGATTTGCAGCTCTCTAACTTTGTATATTTTGTCTAACCCTCCTTGTATATGAGCTTGTATTATGTCATATATTGATGATGATTATTAGATTTTTTTGTGCCAAAGAGAAAGGTGCTCAGGAGAGAGAAAATGTTCATATCAAAATTTTCTCTAGTCTCGATCGAAGACCAAATGATATCTGATCTAAACAAAATTTTAGTATGTTGTTCCTGATTCTTGCATCTTGACGTCAAACGTTTAGAATCTGATTTGGAGCTCTCTAACTTAGTATTTTTTTGTCTATTCCTCCCTATGTACGAGTTTGTATTATGTCTTATATTGGTGATTATTATTAGATTTTTTTTGCCAAAGAGAAAATTGCCCAGGAGAGAGAAAATGTTCGTATCAAAATTTGCTTTAGTTTTGATCGATAACCAAACGATCTCTGAACAGGACGAAATTTTAGTATTTTGTTCCTGATTCTTCCATCTTGACATCCAAAGGTTAGAATCTGATTTTGAGCACTCTAACTTAGTATTTTGTGTATAGCCCTCCTTGTATACGAGTTTGTATTATGTTATATATTGGTGATGATTATTAGACTTTTTTGTGCCAAAGAGAAATGTGCCTAGAAGAGAGAAAACGGTTATGTTAAAATTTGCTAAAGCTTCGATCGATTACCAAACAACCACTGATCGAGATGAAATATTAGTATGTTGTTCTTGAGTCTTACTTATTGACATCTAACGGTTAGAATCTTATTTGGAACTCTCTAGCATAGTATTTTCTACCTAGCCCTCCTTGTAAACGAGTTTGTATTATGACATATATTGGTGATGATTATTAGATTTTTTTGTGCCAAAGAGAAAAGTGGCCAAAAGAGAGAAAGTATTCATATCAAAATTTGCTCTAGTCTCTATCGATGGCCAAACGATTTCTGATCAAGACAAAATTTTGGTATATTGTTCCTAAGTCTGGCATCATGACATCCAACGGTTAGAATCTAATTTGGAAACGTCTAACTTAGTATTTTCTTTCTAGCTGTCCTTGTATACGAGTTCGTATTTTGTCATATATTGGTGATGATTATTTGATTTTTTTGAGCCAAAGAGAAAGGTGCCTAAAAGAGAGAAAACGTTAATATCAAAATTTACTCAAGCCTCGCTCGATTACCAAACGACCTCTGATAGAGATTAAATTATTAGTAGTCGTTCTTGAGCTTTGCCTCTTGACATCCAATGGTTAGAATATGTTTTGGAGCTCTCTAACTTAGTATTTTTTATCTAGCCCTCTTTGTATACAAGTTTGTACTATGTCATATATTGGTGATTATTATTAGATTTTTTGTGTCGAAGAGAAAAGTTCCCAGAAGAGAGAAAACGTTCATACAAAAATTTGCTCTAGTCTCGATCGATGACCAACAATCTCTGATCGGGATGAAATTTTAGTATGTTATTCCTGAGTCTAGCATCTTGTCATCCAACAGTTAGAATCTGATTTTGAGCTCTCTAACTTAGTATTTTCGGTCTATCCCTCCTCCTCTACGAGTTTGTATTATGTCATATATTCATATCAAAATATGCTCTAGTCTCGATTGATGACACAAAGATTTTTGATCGGCATGAAATTTTAGTATGTTGTTCCTAAGTCTTGCATCTTGACATCTAACAGTTAGAATATAATTTGGAACTCTCTAACATAGTATTTTCTACCTAGCCCTCCTTATATACGAGTTTGTATTATGTCATATATTGGTGATGATTATAATATTTTTTTGTGCTAAAGAGAAAGGTGCCTAGAAGAGAGAAAACGATCATATCAAAATTTGTTTTGCTCTTGATCGATGAACAAACGATCTCTGATTGGGATGGAATTTTAGTATGTTGCTCCTGAGTCTAGCAGCTTGATATCCAACGGTTAGAATATGATTTGGAGCTCTCCAACTTAGTATTTTCTGTCTAGCCCTCCTTGTATACTAGTTTGTATTATGTCATTTACTGGTGATGATTATTAGATTTTTTTTGCCAATGAGAAAAGTGCCCAGAAGAGAGAAAACGTTCATATCAAAATTTGCTCTATTCTCGATCGATGACCAAACGATGTCTGATCAGGACAAAATTTTAGTATGATGTTCCTGACTCTTGCATTTTGACATCTAACGGTTAGAATATATTTTGGAGCTCTCTAACTTAGTATTTTTCTATCTACCTCTCTCCTTGCATAAGACTTCGTATATTATCATATATTGGTGATGATTATTATATTTTTTTTTTGCCAAAGAGAAAGGTGCCTAGAAAAGGGAAAATGTTCATATCAAAATTTGGTAAAGCTTCGATTGATTTCCAAATGACTTCTGATCGAGATGAAATAATGGTATGTTGTTTTTGACTGTTGCCTCTTTACATCCAACGATTAGAATTTGATTTTGAACTCTCTAACATAGTATTTTCTGCCCAGCCCTCCTTGTATACGAGTTTGTATTATGTCATATATTAGTGATGATTATTAGATTTTTTTGTGCCAAAGAGAAAAGTGCCCAGAACAGAGAAAACATTCATATCAAAATTTGCTCTAGTCTTGATTGATGACTAAACTATCTTTGATCGGGACAAAATTTTAGTATGTTGTTCTTGAGTCTTGCATCTTGACATCCAACAGTTAGAATCTGATTTTGGAGTTCTCTAACTTAGTATTTTCTGTCTAGCTCTCCTTGTATACGACTTCGTATATTGTCATATATTGGTGCTGATTGTTAGACTTTTTTGTGTGAAAGAGAAAATTGCCCAGAAGATAAAAAATGTTCATATCAAAATTTGCTCTAGTCTCGATTGATGAACAATCGATCTTTGATCAGGTCGAAATTTTAGTATGTTGTTCCTGAGCCTTGAATCTTGACATCCAACGATTAGAATCTGATTTGGACCTGTCTAACTTAGTATTTTCTGTCTTGCCCTAATTTATACGAGTTTGTATTATGTCATATTTTTGTGATGATTATTAGATTTTTTGTGCCAAAGAAAAAAGTGCCCAGAAAAGAGAAAACATTCATATCAAAATTTGCTATAGCCTCGATTGATGACCAAACGATGTCTGACAATAATGAAATTTTAGTATGTTGAAGAGATAAAAAGTTCATATAAAAATTTGCTCTAAACTTGATCAAAGACCAAACAATTTCTATCGGGACGAAATTTTAGTATGTTGTTCCTGAGTCTTGCATATTGACATCCAACGGTTAGAATCTAATTTGGAGCTCTCTAACTTATTATTTTATCCCTCCTTGTGTACGAGTTTGTATTATGTCATATATTGGTGATGATTTTTAGATTTTTTTGTGCAAAAAAAAAGTGCCCAGAAGAGAGAAAACGTTCATATCAAAATTTGCTCTAGCCTCGATCGATGACCAAACAATTTCTGATTGGGACAAAATTTTAATATGTTTTTCCTGAGTCTTGCATCTTGACATCCAACGATTAGAATCTAATTTGTAGCTCTCTAACTTACTATTTTCTATCCAGCCCTCCTTGTATACGAGTTTGTATTATGTTATATACTGGTGATGATTATTAGATTTTTTGTGCCAAAAAGAGAGAAAAAGTTAATATTAAAATTTGCTCTAGGCTCGATCAATGGCGAAACGATTTCTGATCGTGACGAAATTTAGTATGTTGTTCTGTATAGCCCTATTTGTATACGAGTTTGTATTATATCATATATTGGTGATGACTATTAGATTTTTTTGTGCCAAAGAGAAAATTGCCAGAAGAGAGAAAACGTTCATATCAAAATTTGCTCTAATCATGATCAACGACTAAATGATCTCTATCAGGATGAAATTTTAGTATGTTGTTCCTGAGTCTTGCATCTTGACATCTAACGGTTAGAATCTAATTTGGAGCTCTCTAACTTACTATTTTTCGTATAGCCCTATTTGTATACGAGTTTGTATTATATCATATATTGGTGATGATGATTATTTTTTTATGCCAAAAAGAAAATTGCCCAGAAGAGGGAAAACATTAATATCAAAATTTGTTCTAGTCTCAATCGAAAACCAAATGATCTCTGATCGGGACAAAATTTTAGTATGTTGTTCTTGAGTCTTGCATATTGACATTTAACGGTTGGAATCTAGTTTGGAGCTCTCTAACTTATTATTTTCTGTCTAACCCTCCTTGTATGCAAGTTTGTATTATGTCATAAATTGGTGATAATTATTAGATTTTTTTTGCCAAAAATAAAAGTGCCCAGCAAAGAGAAAACGTTCATATGAAAATTTGCTCTAGCTTCGATCAATGACCAAACGATTTCTGATCGTGACGACATTTTAGTATGTTCTTCCTGAGTCTTGCATCTTGACATTCAACTGTTAGAATCTAATTTGGAATTCTATAACTTAGTATTTTCTATCTAGCCCTCCTTGTATACATGTTGGTATTATGTCATTTAATGGTGATGATTATTAGATTTTTTATGCCAAAGGGAAAATTACCTAGAAGATAGAAAACGTTCATATCAAAATTCGCTGTAGTCTTGATCGATTACCAAACGATTGCTGATCGGGACGAAATTTTAATATATTGTTCCTTAGTCTTACATCTTGACATCTAACGGTTATAATCAGATTTAGAGCTCTCTAACTTAGTATTTTTTGTCTAGCCCTCCTTGTATTCGAGTTTGAATTATGTCATATATTGGTGATGATTATTAGATTTTTGCTGCCAAAGAGAAAGGTGCCCAGAAGAGAAAAAAAGTTCATATCAAAATTTTCTTAAGCTCGATTGATTAACAATTGAGCTCTGATCAGGATGAAATATTAATATGTTGTTCCTGAGTCTTGCATCCTGACATCCAACGATTAGAATCGAATTTGGAGCTATTTAACATAGTATTTTCTATCTACCACTACTTGTATGCGAGTTTGTATTATATGGTGATAATTATTAGAGTTCTTTGCACCAAAGCGAAAAGTGCCCAGAAGAGAGAAAACTTTCATATCAAAATTTGCCTTAGTCTCGATCGATGACTAAACGATCTTTGATCAGGACGAAATTTTAGTATATTGTTCCTGAGTCTTGCATCTTGACATTTAACAGTTAGAATCTGATTTGGAGCTCTCTAACTTAGTATTTTATGTCTACTCCTCATTATATACGAGTTTGTATTATGTCATATATTGATGACGATGATTAGATTTTTTTTGTGCCGAAGAGAAAAGTGCCCTGAAGAGAGAAAACGTTTATATCAAATTTTGCTCTAGTCTCGATCGTTGACCAAACGATCTCTGATCGGGACAAAATTTTAGTATGTTGTTCCTAAGTCATGCATCTTGACATCTAACGGTTGGAATATGATTTGGAGCTTTCTAACTTAGTATTTTCTGTCTATCCCCACTCGCATACGAGTTTGTATTATGTCATATATTGGTGATGATTATTAGATTTTTTTGTGCAAAAGAGAAAAGTTCCTAGAAAAGAGAAAACTTTCATTTCAAAATTTACTCAAGCCTCGATTGATTGCCAAACGACCTCTGACCGAGATGAAATATTAGTACATTTTTCTTGATTCTTGCCTCTTGACATCGAAAGGTTAGGATCTGATTTGGAGCTCTCTAACTTAGTATTTTCTATCTAACGCTCTTGTATATGAGTTTGTATTATGTCATATATTGGTGATGATTATTAGATTTTTTTGTGCTAAAGAGAAAAGGGCTCAGAGGAGAGAAAACGTTCATATCATAATTTGCTATAGTCTCGATCGATGACCAAATGATCTCTGATTGATACGAAATTTTAGTATGTTGTTTTTGAGTCTTGCATCTTGACATCCAACGTTTAGGATCTGATTTGGAGATATCTAACTTAGTATTTTCTGTCTAGCCCTCCTTGTCTACGAATTTGTATTATGTCACACATTGGTGATGATTTTTAGTTTTTTTTTTGCCAAAGAGAAAATTGTTTAGGAGAGAGAAAACGTTCATATCAAACTTTGCTCAAGCCTTGATCGATTACCAAACGAACTCTGAATGAGATGAAATATTAGTATGTTGTTGTTGATTCTTGCCTCTTGACAGCTAAAAGTTAGAATCTGATTTAGAGCTCTATAACTTAGTATTTTTTGTATAGCCTTGTTGTATACGAGTTTGTATTTTGTCTTATATTGGGGATGATTATTAGATTTTTTGTGCCAAAGGAAAAATTTCCAGAAGAGAGTTAATGTTCATATCAAAATTTGCTCTAGTCGGGACGAAATTTTTGTATGTTGTTCCTAAATCTTGCATATTGACATCCAACAGTTAGAATCGGATTTGGAGCTCTCTAACTTAGTATTTTCTTTATAGCCCTATCTGTGTACGAGTTTGTATTATGCCATATATTGGTGATGATTAATATATTTTTTTGTCCCAAATAGAAAGGTGCCCAAAAAGGATAGAATATTTATATCAAAATTTGCTCAAGTCTCGATCGATTACCAAATGACCTTTGATCAAGATGAAATATTAGCATGTTGTTCTTGAGTCTTGCCTCTTGACATCCGACTGCTAGAATCGGATTTGGAGCTCTCTAGCATAGTGTTTTCTGTCTCGCCCTCTTTGTATACGAGTTTGTATTATGTCATATATTGGTGTTGATTATTAGATTTTTTGTGCTAAAGAGAAAGGTGGGCAGAAGAGGCAGAACGTTCATATGGAAATTTGCTCTACTCTCGATCGATTACCAAATGACCTCTGATCGAGATGAAATTTTACTATCTTACTCTTGAGTCTTGCCTTCTGACATCTGATGGTTAGAATCTGATTTGGAGCTCTATAGCATAATATTTTTATCTAGCCCTCCTTGTATACGAATTTGTATTATGCCATATATTGGTGATGATTATTAGATTTTTTTGTGCCAAAGATAAATTGCTGAAGAGAGAGAAAATGTTCATATCAAAATTTCCTTTAGTCTCGATCGATGACCAAACGATCTCTGATTGGAACAAAATTTTAGGATGTTTTTCCTGAGTCTTGCATCTTGGCATCCAACGGTTAGAATCTGATTTGGAGATCTCTAACTTAGTATTTTCTATCTAGCCCTTCTTATATACGAGTTTGTATTATGTCATATATTAGTGATGATTTTTAGATTTTTTTGTGCCAAAGACAAATTGTCTGGGAGAGAGAAAATGTTAATGTCAAAATTTGCTTTTGTCTCGATCGACAACCAAACGATCTCTAATCGTGATGAAATTTTAGTATGTTTTTTTTGAGTCTTGCATCTTGGCATCCAACGATTAGAATCTGATTTGGAGATCTCTAATTTAATATTTTCTGTCTATCTCTCCTTGTATATGAGTTTGTATTATGTCATATATTAGTGATGATTTTTAGATTTTTTTGTGCCAAAGACAAAATTGCCGAGGAGAGAGAAAATATTCATATCAACATTTGCTCTTGTCTTGATCGATGACCAAATGATCTCTGCTCGGGACGGAGTTTTAGTATGTTGTTCCTGTGTCTTGCATCTTGACATCTAATGGTTAGAATCTAATTTGGAGCTCTCTAGCATAGTATTTTCTATCTAGCCCTCCTTGTCTACGAGTTTGTATTATGTCATAAATTGTTGATGAATTTTAAATTTTTTTGTGCCAAACAGAAAATTGCCCAGAAGACAGAAAACGTTCATATCAAAATTTGTTCTAATTTAGAATCTGATTTAGAGCTCCCTAACTTAGTATTTTCTTTCTAGCCCTCCTTGTATACGAGCTTGTATTATGTCAAATATTGCTGATGATTAACAGATTTTTTTGTGCCAAAAAGAAAGGTGCCTAGAAGAGAGAAAACATTCACATCAAAATTTACTTAAGCCTCGATCGATGACCAAACGATCTCTGATCGGGGTAAAATTTTAGTATGTTGTTCCTGAGTCTTGCCTATTGATATCCAACATTTAGAATCTGATTTGGAGCTCTCTAATATAATATTTTCTATCTAGCCCTCCTTATATACGAGTTTGTATTATGTTATATATTGGTGATGATTATTAGATTTTTTTTGGCCAAAGGGAAAAGGTCATAGAAGAGAGAAAACGTTCATATAAAAGTTTGCTCTAGTCTCGATCGATGACCAATCGATCTCTGATCGGGACGAAATTTTAGTATGTTGTTCCTGAGTCTTGCATCTTGACATCCAACTGTTAGAATCTGATTTGGAGCTCCCTAACTTTGTATTTTTTGTCTAGCCCTCCTTATATACGAGTTTGTATTATGTCATATATTGGTAATAATTATTAAAATTTTTGTACTAAAGAGAAAATGACCTAGAAGAGAAAGCATTCATATCAAAATTTGCTCTAGTCTCGATTAATGACTAAACGATTTTTTATCGTGACGAAATTTTAGTATGTTGCTCCTGAGTTTTGCATCCAACGGTTAGAATCTGATTTGGAGCTCTCTAACTTAGTGTTTTCTGTCTAGCCCAATTTGTATACGAGATTGTAATATAACATATAATGGTGATGATTTTTAGATTTTTTTGTGCCAAAGAGAAAGGTGCCTAGAAGAGAGAGATCGTTCATATAGAAATTCGCTAAAGCCTAGATCGATTACCGAACGACCCCTAATCGTAATGAAATATTAGTATGTTGTTCTTGAGCCTTGTCTCTTGACATCCGATGGTTAGAATCTGATTTGGAGCTCTTTAAAATTGTATTTTCTATCTAGCCCTCATTACTTATGAGTTTGTATTATGTCATATGTTGGTGATGATTATTAGATTTTTTTGTGCCAAAGAGAAAAGTTCCTAGAAGTGGGAAAATGTTTATATCAAAATTTGCTCTAGTCTCGATCGATGACTAAACGATCTCTGATTAGGATGACATTTAGTATGTTGTTCCTGAGTCTTGCATCTTGACATCCAACGGATAGAATCTGATTTGGAGCTCTCTAACTTAGCATTTTCTGACTAGCCCTCCTTGTATACGAGTTCATATTTTGTCATATATTGGTGATGATTATTAGATTTTTTTGTGCGAAACAGAAAATTGCCCAGAAGAGTGAAAACGTCTATATGAAATTTGCTCTAGTCTCGATCGATGAACAAATGATCTTTGATCGGGACGAAATTTTAGTATATTGTTCTTGAGTCTTGCCTCTTGACATTCAACGAATAGAATCTGATTTGGAGCTCTCTAACTTTGTATTTTTTGTCTAGCCCTCCTTGTATACGAGCTTGTATTATGTCATTTATTGTGCTAAAGGGAAAAGTGCCCAGAAGAGAGAAAATGTTCATACCAAAATTTCCTCTAGTCTCGATCGATGACCAAACGATCTCTGGTCGAGACAAAATTTTAGTATGTTTTTCCTGGGTCTTGCATATTGACATTCGACGGATAGAATCTAATTTGAAGCTCTCTAACTTAGTATTTTCTGTCTAGCCCTCCTTGTATTCGAGTTTGTATTATGTTATATATTGGTGATGATTATTAGATTATTTTGTGCCAATGAGAAAAGTGCCCAAAAGAGAGAAAACGTTCATATCAAAAATTGCTCGAGTCTCGATTAACGACTAAGCAATCTTTGATCGGGACTAAATTTTAGTATGTTGTTCCTGAGCCTTGCATCTTGGCATCCAACGGTTACAATCTGATTTGCAGTTCTCTAACTTAGTATTTTCTGCCTAACCCTATTTGTACACAAGTTTGTATTATGTCATATGTTGGTGATGAATATTAGATTTTTTGTGGCAAAGAGAAAGCTGCCGAGAATAGAGAAAACGTTCATATCAAAATTTGCTATCTAGCCCTCCTTATATACGAGTTTGTATTATGTCATATATTGGTGATGATTATTAGAAATTGTTCCGAAAGAGAAAAGTGCCCAGAAGAGAGAAAATGTTAATATCAAAATTTTCTCTAATGACCTCTAATCGGGAACAAATTTTAGTATGTTGTTCTTTAGTCGTTCATCTTGGCATGTAATGGTTAGAATATGATTTGGAGCTCTCTAACGTAGTATTTTCTGTCTAACCCTTCTTGTATACGAGTTTGTATTTTGTCATATATTGGTGATGATTATTAGATTTTTTTGTGCCAAAGAGAAAAGTTCCTAGAAGAGGGAAACGTTTATATCAAAATTTGCTCTATTCTCTATCGATGACCAAACAATCTATGATCAGGACAAAATTTTAGTATGTTATTCCGGAGTCTTGCATCTTGATATCCAACGTTTATAATCTGATTTGGAGCTCTCTAACTTAGTGTTTTCTTTCTAGTCATCCTTTTATACGAGTTTGTATTACGTTATATATTGGTGATGATTATAAGATTTTTTGTGCCAAAGAGAAAAGTACCCACAAGAGAGAAAGCGTTCATATCAAAATTTTCTCTAGTCTCAATCGATTACCAAACGATCTTTGATCCGAAAAAATTTTTAGTATATTGTTCCTGAGTCTTACATCTTGACATCTAACAGTTAGAATCTGATATAAAGCTCTCTAACATAGTATTTTCTGTCTAGCCCTCAGTGTATACGAGTTTGTTTTATGTTATATATTAGTGATGATTATTAGATTTTTTTGTGCTAAAGAGAAAATTTCCTAGAAGAGAGAAAACGTTCATATGAAAATTTACTCAAGCCTCGATCGATGATCAAACGATCTATGATCATGATGCGATTTTAGTATGTTGTTCCTGAGTCTTGGCTCTTGGCATAGAACGGTTAGAATCTGATTTGGAGCTGTATAATATAATATTTTCTATCTAGCCCTACTTGTATAGGAGTTTGTATTATGTCATATATTGGTGATTATTATTAGACTTTTTTTGTGCCAAAGAGAAAAGTTCCTAGAAGAGAGAATGTTCATATCAAAATTTGTTCTACTCTCGATCGATGACCAAACGATCTCTGGTCGGGACGAAATTTTAGTATGTTGTTCTTAATTCTTACATTTTGACATCCAACGGTTAGAATCTAATTTGGAGCTCTCTAACTTTGTATTTTCTTTCTAGTCTTCCTTGCATACGAGTTTGTATTATGCCATATATTGGTGATGATTATTAGATTTTTTTATGCCAAAGAGAAAATTGCCCAGAAGAGAGAAAACGTTCATATAAAAATTTGCTCTAGTCTTGATCGATGACCAAACGATTTTTGATCGGGATAAAATTTTAGTATGTTGTTCCTGAGTCTTGCCTCTTGACATCCAACGGTTAGAATCTGAATTGGAGCTCTCTAACATAGTATTTTCTATTTAGCACTCCTTGTATACGAGTTTGTATTATGTCATATATTGGTGATGATTATTAGATATTTTTGTGCCAAAGATAAAAGTTCCTAGTAGAGAGAAAATTTTCGTATCAAAATTTGCTCTAGTCTCGATCGATGAACAAACGATCTCTGATCGGGACAAAATTTTAGTATTTTATTCCTGAGTCTTGCATCTTGATATCTAACAGTTAGAATCTGATTTGGATCTCTCCAAATTAGTATTTTCTGTCTAGCCCTATTTGTAAACGAGTTTTTAATATGTCATATATTGGTGATGATTATTACATTTTTTTGTGTCAAAGACAAAGGTGCCTAGAAGAGAGAGAACGTTAATATAAAAATTTGCTCAAGCCCCGATCGATTACCAAACGACCTTTGATCGAGATGAAATACTGGTATGTTATTCTTGAGTCTTACCTCTTGACATCCGGCGGTTAGAATCTGATCTGGAACTTTCTAATATAGTATTTTTGTCTAACCCTCTTTGTACACGATTTTATACTATGTCTTATTTTGGTGACGGTTATTAGATTTTTTTGTGCCAAAGAGAAAATTGCTCAAAAGATAGAAAACATTCGTATCAAAATTTACTCAACCTCGATCAATTACCAAACGATCTCTGATCGTGATAAAATTTTTGTAAGTTGTTCCTGAGTCTTGTGTCTTCACATCCAACATAGTATTTTCTATCTAGCCATCCTTGTAAACGAGTTTGTATTATGTCATATATTAGTGATGATTATTAGGTTTTTTGTGCCAAAGAGAAAATTGCCCAGAAGAGTAAAACGTTTATATTAAAATTTGCTCTATTCTCGTTCGATGAACAATCAATTGGGACGAAATTTTAGTATGTTGATCATGAGTCTTGCATCTTGACATTTAATGGTTAGAATCTGATTTGGAGCACTCTAACTTAGTGTTTTCTGTCTAGCCCTATTTGTATATGAGTTTGTATTATGTCATATACTGGTGATGATTGCTATATTTTTTGGTGTCAAAGAGAAAGGTGCGAAGAAGAGAGAGAACGTTCATATCAAAATTCCCTTAGGCCTTGATCGATTAACAAACGACCTATGATCAAGATGAAATATTAGTATGTTGTTTTTGAGTCTTGCCTCTTGATATCCGACGGTTAGAATCTGATTTGGGGCTCTCTAGCATAGTATTTTCTATCTAGCCCTCCTTATCTACGAGTTTGTATTATGTCATATATTGGTGATGATTATTAGAAATTTTTTCTAAAGAGAAAAGTGCCCAGAAGAGAGAAAGTGTTAATATCAAAATTTTCTTTAATAACCTCTAATCGGGAACAAATTTTAGTATGTTGTTCTTTAGTCTTTCATCTTGGCATGTAACGGTTAGAATATGATTTGGAGCTCTCTAACGTAGTATTTTCTGTCTAGCCCTTCTTGTATACGAGTTTGTATTCTGTCATATATTGATGATGATTGTTAGATTTTTTTGTGCCAAAGAGAAAAGTTCCTAGAAGAGGGAAACGTTTATAACAAAATTTGCTCTAGTCTCTATCGATGACCAAACAATCTATGATCAGGACAAAATTTTAGTATGTTGTTCCTGAGTCTTGCATCTTGACATCCAACGGCTAGAATCTGATTTGGAGCTCTCTAACTTACTATTTTCTATCTAGCCCTATTTGTATACGAGTTAGTATTATGTTATATATTAGTAATGATTATTAGATGTTTTTGTGCCAAAAAAAAGGCTTTTTTTAGCCTAGAAGAAAAAGAACGTTGATATCAAAATTTGCTCAAGCCTCGATCGATTACCAAACGACCTCTAATCGAGATAAAATATTAGTATGTTGTTCTTGAGTCTTGCCCCTTGACATCGGACGGTTAGAATCTAATTTGGAGCTTTCTAACATAGTATTTTCTGTCTAGCCCTCCTTGTCTACGAGTTTGTATTATGTCTTATATTGGTGATATTATTAGATTTTTTTGTGTCGAAGAGAAAATTGGCCAGAAGGGAGAAAACGTTCATATTAAAATTTGCTCTAGTCTCGACCGATGACCAAACGATCTCTGATTAAGACAAAATTTTAGTATGTTGTTCTTGAGTCTTGCATCTTGACATCTAACGGTTAGAATATGATTTTGGACTTTCTAACTCAGTATTTTCTGTCTAGCCATATTTATATACGAGTTCGTATTGTGTCATATAGTAGTGATGATTATTAGATTTTTTTGTGCAAAGAGAAAGGCTCCCAGAAGAGAGAGAATGCTCATATCAAAATTTGCTCAAGCCTCGATCGATTACCAAACGACCTCTGATCGAGATGAAATGTTAGTATGTTGTTCTTGAGTCTTGCCTCTTGAAATCTGACGGTTAAAATCTGTCTAACCATCCTTATATATAAGTTTGTATTATGTCATATATTGGTGATGATTATTAGATTTTTTATGCCAAAGAGAAAAGTGCATAGAAGAGAGAAAACGTTCATATCAAAATTTGCTCTAGTCACGATCGCTGATCGAACGATCTCTAATCGGGACCAGATTTTAGTATGTTGGTCCCAAGTCTTGCCTCCTGACATCCAATGGTTAGAATCTGATTTGGAGCTCTCTAAAATTGTGTTTTCTGTTTGTCTCTCCTTGTATACGAGTTTGTATTTTGTTATATATTGGTGATGATTATTAGATTTTTTTGTGCCAAAGGGAAAAGTGCCAAGAAGAGAGAAAATGTTCATATCAAAATTTGCTCTAGTCTCGATCGATGACCAAACGATCTCTGATCGGGACTATGACACCTTAATACCTCCTGGGAGGATATATGGATGCCACACAAGACAGAACAAACAAACCAAAACATTTCGCGAAAGAATAGCATTTAAAAATAAACATTCCAAATTATACGAAACATTTCATACATGCATTTCCAGAATCTTAAACAAACATACATTATATCACAAAAGCTTATTACAAATTTGTTCCAAAAATCGAAACTAGCCTGAAACATAGTTATTACAAAACTTTCAACAATTCAGAATCATAGACTTTATATACAAGCCGAAAACAAACTCCAAATACATTTTTAAGAAAACAAGACTCAGACTCTGCTGGCTATTGCGGTTGACTCGTCCCAGTCCTTATAATCTTCACTCTGAACCTACACGGTGCCAATCCACTGTGCTAAGCATATAGCTTAGTGAGTAATAACTAATATATATTAAAAGATTTCTTTAACAATAAATCAGACATAATGCATTTCAGAACAGATTTTATAATTAATAGAACTGCATAACACAGGAGGTTATAAACCCTTCAGAATCAGAACATAATTTAACTTATGTCAGAATCAAACAGATACTAGAATACAAAACCAGATGATTGCTAAATTCATTTACAGAAGCGGGTAACAAGACTTATATAAGAGATACCATAATTGGTATCAGTAGGAGAGACATATGTCTAGATATCAGGAGACACTAAAGTGTCAATATAGGAGACACCGAGGTGTTAATAATAGGAGACACCGAGGTGTCAATAACAAGAGCAGCTGCAGACCCTTCTAGGCATGCTTATTTACCCACAACTAGGACTCAACAGTTTTAAAGCAAAACAAGTCATTTCAGACATTTCATGTGCAAAGCAAGTAGTCAATCATATTCACATATAAGTAGCACTTCCAATGATATACACATTCATCGAACGCCTCAGACAATCATTGTCCGAAATTCAGAACACAAGCAACATATATCAAATTCAACAAGCAGAACAAAGCAAGGTAAGTAGCACTTCAATATCACATTCATCAATCAATACCTCGGACCTTCATGTCCGAAATTCATACACAAATCAGTACACATTCATCAATATCAAATTCAATTCAGTAATAAACAAAACAAATCAAGTTATCGTCTAAATTACTTACAATTGCTCCCGTTTGCTTATTGCCTTGAAATCCTGGCAATATCTGGAAGTGGTCGCTCTATGCGTTCCTCTATATCATTTAACACATATACAAATCACTATTGTGCATGAT
>JAOTAX010126070.1:4842-19897 GCA_025629825.1 Erythroxylum guanchezii | reverse complement strand
AGAATTTCTGTACCTCAGTTTTGAGTGGAACAAAAATTTCTGTCCTCGTCCTCTAAGAACGGAACAAAAATTGATGAAGACGGTAAGTAAACACCACGAGGACAGAACTTTTGTGTCCTCGTCATCCGTCTCACGTCCGAAGACGGTAACCAAACACAGCCTTACAGATGATCTCTGTATCCTTGCTCACTTAGGAAGGAAAATGCGTTTCCTCTCCCAAAGCGCCAATTGGCAAAGGGAAACTACAGAGCATATCTAATGCATCCCAAACTGCACATCAAATTGGCATATTAATTTGGCTCTGATGAACTCTTTTATAAATTATGAACTCATGCAGATCTCCCAGTTCCAAATCAGCTATTACAGCTAAATAACATGGCTAAAAGTTACATGCTTTAAAGCACCCTAAATTAGTTGATGCAAATTTAAGAGCTATTCTATGTCGGAAAACCAGAAAACATTTTCGCCAACTGTCCTGCTGCGCCTCCTTGGTCCTTCTCAGAATTCAGACCAAGATTTTCCTCAACTTTCCTCCATGCGTTCAAAAGATTTGGAGGAAACGTCTTCTTGATTGTGCCTATCACTCCTTTTGCTTCCTTCATCTTCTTCTTTGCTACCAATCCCTCTACCAAACCGTTCATTGTGGCAAAATCGGGAATCTTACGCACCCTCACACTTCCCTTAAAAATTTTATACCCTTTCTCGTATTCCCCACTCTTACATAAGTAATGAATCAAAGTCCTAAAACTGAATGCATTTGGTTTACATCCATTTTCCTGTAAGCTCTTATAAACATTCTCAGCCTCCTCCATCCTTCCACTCTTACAATAACTAATCATCAAGTAATTATAACTAATCGCATCAGGTTTCAACCCCAAACTCCCCATTTCCTCCATCAATTCCTTAATTTTCTCAGGATCCCCACCTTGTAAATGCATGATTTTTACATTAAAAGCTGCAACATCCAGTTCACATCCCTTTTTCACCATCTCATTCCACAACCTCTCTGCTTCTTCACTCTTCCCTTTCTTATAAAACGAACTCACAATAGTAGTAAAAGTCACCGCACTCACTTCCACTCCTTTTTCCTTCATTTCCCTCAATCTCTCAACAGCCTTTTCGGGCGTTCCGGCATCGCAATAACTCTTAATCAAAATCCCATAAGAAATCGAATCAGGCAAGATCCCATATTTCGACGAAACATCGTTAAACAAGACAGGAACCTTACTATACAGCTTTGACCAAGTGCAAGCAGACAACAAAGCATTGAAAGAAATCACAGATCGAGAAGTACCCAATTCATCCATTTGCTCAAAAGTCCGAAGGGCGTGATCAAACATACCAGCTTGACCATAGGATCGAATAAGCGTACAGAGAAAAGGCTCTTGCTTGATCTTGAGGTTATTTTTGTGGTCTTCGATTAGGGTTTCGATGTCGGTGAACCGATGGGACTTGGCGAGTCGGCGAATGGTGAGCTCCTGTGCATACCGAGACGACAAAGGAGAGTTATATTTTCCGGAGGCGGAGGAATATATCTGTAGTGCCTTGTCGGGGTCGTATTCGGATCGGAGCTTTGATTTGGCACTGGAGATTGAGATTGTGGAGGTGCAGTTGGCGGCGGTGGAGAGGTGGCGAAGGCGGAGAGAGGAGGCCATATTCGCGGTGGTTGCTAAGAAAGGAATTGGCGGGGTGCGTTCTCAGGGTTTAAGGGGAGCAAGGGAAACACTGTGTACATTAACATTGTGATGGAAACTATGTAGAAGCTTAGAAGGTGGAGTTAGGGCTCTGCTAATTTGGCTGAGAATAGATGGATTCTGAAAAATGAATTTTAGACATGCCATTACAACTAGTATTTTCAGATTAGTTAACAGACAATGTCAAGTTAAACCTTCAATGATTTTCATAATTACTAAGTTAAAATCAATTCTTACAATACTTGTAAGTTGTAACCCAACAAATATAACTTTCAAATTCATCAACAACAGAAGCACTAAGTAGTCAGAATTTGAAAAAGTCCCATATTACATAGCCTTTCGTGTTGTTTCCAATCCCTAATCTAAAATAAGTCAGTGGACAAGCTTTTCCCTTTCTCAAGTTTTCTTTTCCATTTTCTGCATTTGAACGAGAGCCTCAAATATATCATCTTTGATGCAACTCTATCCATAGAGGAAAGGTATTGCAACCCTAACGCTCCTTAACTTGTAAGATGTTTAATGCAGGTTCATTCAAAATTGGATTAAAATTTTGCCACAGAACGCACCATCATATTGAAGTGGAAGAAAATTCAAATGGCACCATTAACTCTGGCAAACAAATGAATGAAATTCATACCAAGTTCGCACAGAGTACAAAGCTTTATATTAGAAACAACGTTTTTATCGACTAAACATAAAACTGCATACCTTTAGACCTTAAATTGAGCGTATCGAGGAAACTTTCATTGGGTTAAAAACTCACGGGTTTATGAATGTAATTACCCAGGCTGCTTGTTGACAAATCCAGTAATCACACTTTGGAATGGCATTGCATCGACAAATATAAGAATAAAATACAAAATGTAATTTCCAGTGACATTCTAACATTGATAAAATTGGTGACATTTCTCTCTACGTTAATTCTTATAGTGGCATAGAAACACCCGTTTTCCTTGTATGACTTTTTAATAGCTCCTAAGAATTCAAGTACGCTCTTTTCCTGTTATCTGAAGAGCATACAGACAAATATTCTGAAGAAGTAAATCTTTTTCCGGGATCAATCAGCTATTCCACAAGTTTTCCTTTGTTATATGCGCGCAGATGTGTCACCATCATGGTCGATGAGAACACAAGTACAAATACGAATGACGTCTTCCAAATTAGAAGACTTCGCTTCCTTTCCTCTTTGTTCTGATGAATAGTATGATATGAAGTTAACAGGGCTTCCCATCGCCACTCTTTAATACCCAAAAAGAGCCTTTAGATACACAAATATCTGTCATGACCTGCAAACGGGTATATCAGCTTTAGCAAACACAAGTATCCAAAATTCTGAACTCCACTTGCAAATAGGAAAGTAAAACCACCAAATGCAACTAAGGAGATGGATCCACTTTTCATCAGCCACTTCCATCGTTCATTTCGAATATAAAAGCCCAAATGTAAGCCCAACTTGTCTACTACCCTTCTTTAAAATCAACTCCAATCCACCAATATCATCAGAATCTAATCATGGAATTGCAAAAGTTACAGGAAAAGCAACTTGCCCATCAGATAATATTGGCGGAAGAGCTTCACAGAAGAAAAACAGTGTAGGCTAACAGAACTTGAAATGATACGACCAATTACAAGGTGTAATTAAAGCTTCTTGATATAAAAGATAAGCCTGTATCACTAGGATTCTAAAAGACAAATGGGATCAGACCACAATAATACTCAACTGAGCACTTAAACAATCGTTGTGATAATTCAACAACTTAAATTCTTAAATCCTACGCCAATTTCAAAACATCCAAGGCTCACACCAATCAGTTTTCCTAGTTACATCTTGAACAAAAAAGGACTAGGCTCATGATAAAATAAAGGGTAAAAGACAAAAACATCTTCTGCACTTAGAAAAATTTTGTAAAAACTACTTATCATTTGGAATTTTCGAAACAAATTCTTCTAGTTTAAACTTATCTAGAACAATCCTCTAGATTTAACTTCTGTAAAAAAAACTAACAGAAGTTCTGACTTGACAAAGTTAGTCCAGGTGGACCAATCAAAACTAACTGATGTAGAACATTTGACCCAAAATATACCCGACCCAGTTTTACTTAACCAACCCAACCCAACTCTTAAAATAACCCAACCCACCCCATACACTAATTCTCGCAATTCATGTTGTCTTCCTGTTTAACCACAAGCCCTAAAATTATTTGGTGTAGGAGGAAGCCGTTTTCGTTTCCGGGTTGGGTTATAAGCAACAAATAGAAGAGTGGCTCAGCCACCATACGATACCAGGCACAGGCAGTCGCAACAACCACCCAACAAAACCCAGTTTGCATAATATGCCATGACCACTTATATATAATGTAATCCATAGGCTTGCAAAGCCTGAAATTTGAAAGATTTCCATTATCATTTTTTTTAATCTTATCAAGTCCACTATCACCAGCAGAGCCACTAGAAGTTCCACTCTGATTCTTATTTGAAATAGGAGATATCGTTATGAGTAACGTTTAATCACCATCAAGTTTGAGTCCTTTATCTGGACCTGAACCTCATTTTACAGATTCTTCTCTGAAAATTTAACGGTGGTTGTCTTTTCATATTGTTCACATACATGGTTTCAACAAGTTTAGGGTAAAACTCAAGCATCCTTGTCTCTCAACAATTCTCTCTCATATGCATGTTGTCTCTTAGAGTGGATTTTAATTTTCACCATTACTATCACAATCACCATCTTCCACCGTTTCCAAAACCACCTAAAGGATCTCCATTGAATTAAATCAAGATTTTGTTCATGACAACCAAAAATGGAGAAACCAACCTCTACTCTCTTACTCTGTTCATTCTTGGTAACGTTAACCATGACAACATTTTCCATGGCTTTTTTACTTCCTGATTGACAGGCTCTTATTTCTCTTCTCTCAGCAACAGACCCATAAGCTAACTTACCCTTTTCAGTCCGCTCTTCTTGGGATCCTTCAAGCTCAATTCATTGTTCACAGCATGGCATTACGTGTTCTCCACAAAGTAGAGTTATTTCTCTTTCCCTTCTAAACACATTCCTCAATTTATCTTCATTATGTTCACAACTTTCTTCTCTTTCATATCTACAACTTCTCAATCTCTCCTCTTCTAATATTTCTGGTACAATTCCTCCTTCCTTTGGCCAACTTAACCATCTTAGGTTTTTAGACCTCTCCTCGTACTCTGTTCCAGGTCCTATTCCACAAGAACTCAGTGGCCTATCCTCACTTCAGTTTCTATATTTGAATACTAATAGATTATCTGGCAGAATACCTCCAGAAATTGCTAATCTAACTTCTTTACAAGTTCTATGCATACTTAATGGTTCAATACCATCTCAGTTGGGTTCTTTGGTCTCTCTCCAACAATACATTTAGTGGCGATCCTTGCATGATTATAGAGTGTCAATTGTGATAATTTTTGGGCATGTGGTTAAAAAGGAAGAGAACGTGCATAAGGGGAATTAGTTTACAAGGTGGGTTGGATTATTTTATGGGGTCAGGTCGGATTGGTTGAGTAAAACAGGTCAGGTAACTTTGAGTTAAGTGTTCCATGTCAGCTAGTTTTGATTGGTCCATATAGACCAACTTTGTCATGTCAAAACTTCTATTAGTTTTTTTTTTAATGGAAGTCAACTCTAAAGGGTTTTTCTGGACAAGTTCAAATTAGAGAGACTTTTTTTCGAAAATTCCAAACAATAGGGAGTTTTCCTAAAATTTCCCCCCAAGTACAGGAGTTTTTTGTCTTTTATGCTAAAATAAATTATGGCTTTCTTTTGCCTAATTACATGTTTGTAATTGCTAAATCTTAATGCTAGTAAAGCCATTAATATGTAGAAACTTTAGATTTCCTAAACCATTTCAACCTTCAGCAGTTCAAAAGTTGCAAGCAAGTTGTAAGCCTTTAGACACTACTTTTGTTTGCTATAAGAAAGCTCCTGTACCTAACGAATTTAGAGCAATTGACATCCAAAATTGACTCCCTACTCCCTGCCCTCCAACACTTGTAAATTTCAAACAATAATATGCTACTAACCCTTGGCCAGCGTCGTAACAAGTTATATTCTCCAACATCAAAGGCGCACAGATTACTAACCTTGTTATATTCATTATTAGCAACATCCCTTCTAAGAGCAAGCTTGGCAGCTTCAAGGATATCAGCCTTCTTAATCTTTGCATCAGGTCCCCTTGCCAGTAGAAGATCAATTACAACTTTCCTACAATGAAAGAGAAATTCTGAGAAGAATAGAAGGGCAATAATATGATTAATGATTTGTAATTGGTATACTACTCCTTGGTGACCATCAAATGAACCTACGAGTAAGAAAAGAATCATAGTTACCTCAAGGAATCATATTCTGGGTGATCTGGTGATGACTTCAAAACATAAGAACCATGAACAAATGTTGCAACTTCACTTATGACTTCTTTCAGCTCCTCTGGAGGAGCATCAGCACCAGATGCTGCAGCAATTGTCATTCTAGGATCAGCCTTTGGAAGTGTAGACTGAGCAATAGCTAGATCCCGCAAACCTTGACAAATCAATTCAAAGCTGCCAGGAAATTTATGTAACTTAAGAGGGATGTATTACCAATAAAAAAGGAACAATTAGGATAGTAACTCCCATCAATCTACAAAATCACTGTGATAAAAGAACAGTATTCAACTCACAACCCCAAGAAAGTCTTTCTAAGACAAATAAAATTTGATCAAGTAGGGAGTCACAGATAAAATTTGATCAAGTAGGGAGATTGTGACTCTGTTAACCTAGGGGACGTTGGTATTTTTTCCTACCAACTGGGGCCCTCCCTTCACCACCCTGGCCGAAGCACTGGGCAGATCGGATAGGTTTGCAACTTGGTTTTGGCGTTTGGCTCTGTCTACACAATTGGGCATTGGTCCTAGAACCAAATGAGCACATCAATATGAACTTCAGGTTTTGGCCCGAAACAACGGGAATTTTAGAAATGACCCATTTCAATGTACTTAAACGTTAGGGACAAAATTATAAACATCACCTTTGACTTAAAATAGTCAAGGACTTAAGTATGAAATACATAGAAAAGGGGGTCCTATTTGAACATCAATCAATCAATGTAACAATCTCTGATCTCCTACTCTCTTTCTCCCTGTCTCTCTCTTCCCTCCTCTATCTTACAATCTCTGATCTCCTACTATCTTTCTCCCTATCTCTCTTCTTCCCTCCTCTTATCTTTATCTCTTCAATGTCATTTCCTCTTTCTCAGCCTCGACCTCCTTAATCCTTTTCCTCCTCTCACTAATATCTTTCATTCTCTTAACGATTCCCCTCTACGATTCTACATCCTTCGTTCGGTCCCTGATCCATCATTCCCTGATAAGACACAGATGGACCTCGCTATGCTGCAGCGCATCCTGTTTATCCCCCAAAAATCCGACAAAAATAAACTCCCTAGTCTTCACACCTTACTGCTTTGACGTGCGTCCTATGAAGTGATTATTGTTTTGATGGGATCACTTCAACCAAGACAACAGACGTAATTCCAAAAGTTTCAAGAGTGGTTACATCCGTGACAAGTCTAAAACTAATCAATAAGATGACCTCTCTGATTAAGTAAGTTAGCTAACCATCTCACAATTCAACTACTAACTATGACCTAAACAAGTTGCATCCCCAAATTAAAGAGAAATAGCAAGAAGAGCAATGATCATAAATCCTCAATTTTAGAGATCCGAAATTAACTCAATAGGAACACTGTGTCCCTTGAACCAAACTATGCATTCTGACAAATTGGCAGATTAGTTAAAGACAGTAGCATACTTTATGATTGCTTATCATCATGCAGTAAAGCCAGAATACATACCTGCAAACTTTGTGGTTTTGGAATACTTTTGGGAGAGCCTTTAAAAGAGCTTCTCGTGTTTCACCTGTTATGCTCTTCTTCTTGAATCCTCCACTTGTACCCTTAATTATGTTTTTCTCAGGATGCAGTAATCTTACTTGAGTATGAACAACAGTAGGCATCGTCATCACATTTTTCTTTCCAGGCCCAGTTTTTTCTGAATATTTTAAAGCATTTAATATTTTCTCTGTTTCTTCCCAAGATTTTGTTTGCTCCTTAAGAATTTCAGGATACAGTTTTAAGAATGGAGTATCAGGCTTTTCTTTAAATTTCCATTCCTTAGTAGAAACTTCAACCGCAAAACTATTCAGAAACTTCTTCATCTCTCCTCTAAACTTTGTTGAGACATCAAGTGTTGAAAAGTCAACAACCAGATTCTTGCTAAATAGAAGAAGAACATAATCTCTTGCGGCGGTTACCATGCCATGTTGATTTGGAAAAAGAAAAGAACTTTTCGGAGTCCAAAGTCCTTGCACCAGTCTTCCATGATTGGTAAGGATTGCTAAAACATCTTGAATAGTGTCATCAGGAGCAAAGTGCTTAAGAGCATCAAACCGTTGAACTGGGGGACCCTATAAAAGCCTCCAAATTTATGATACCAAGGAAAGTAAATGGAATAAACAGGTATTCCACATAATAGTAAAAAGTGAAATGCAAAAAAATGACTATCAAATAACAGCTATATGATTCTGTCAAAAATGAAAAATGAGAAAAAACAACTCTAGCATGCCTCGCCTCAGAGTTCAACTGCATATAAATATACAAAGCAGTGATTTCTCGATGGCAAACTTAAAGACAAGATAAGCCCTTGTTATGTAATAGTAGTCATACAGTCGGACATATTTCAAGCTGCAATTCTGGTGTCAGCATTTATTTAATGAAATTCAATCTTTTAAAGTTATTAGGCATGAATGATGAGATGAGATCTTTAAGTTCTAGAAAAAAGTAAAGAGGATTGTTAACAGAAACTTGATCCTAGCACACAGATGAATTTAGACAGAACATCTGCATAAGTTCACATGTTATAAATGGCTCCACCAAAATGGTTTATGTGATACAAAGATGAGCACACAAACATACAAGAGATGCAAATATATATCTGCATGTGCTTGCCTAGTGATGCTAAACTTCCAATCACCAGTAGATTAACAACTTAAAACACATATTTGATGCCTGAACATGCAACAAACCTCTGAAAGGAGTCTCTTAAAACGCTCTTCCAATGGCAGCGAGAGCAAAAACCTGGAACCATGCATGTAAATATATGTCAGCAACATGAGGATGAAAACTGGGCTCCTTATTCAGATGAGCGCATTAGAGCCTAAACAAGAACAGGAAATAATAAAAAAAACATCCATAAACATAAAGAAGATGAAGGTTAAAGAAGGTTTGCATATCCACTCATCAAGAATCTCAGGGCATTCCTAGCCAACAATTGTTTTTTTTTTTTTCTTCTTTGTCTGCAAATAGGTTTGCTTTGCTTAACGTATGAGAATTTCTACCAATTCTTCCTTTGATCATCAAGGCTCACCCTAATCTCCGCCAAGATGCCAGAACAATCATTCAATGTATCAAGAGCAAATACAATAAACCCCTACAAAATCAAGATGATGAATAGTGAAAAGCGCAAGGTCAGAGGTGGGAATAAAATTCGGCATCCCAGTCTCCACATCCATATTAGTGTTGTTTAGGGACTTTCAAAACTACACAATGAAGGCACCTCTACTTGTCCCTTGCTGGATTCGTATCAAGACGCAAATTTTCCTCCCATTTTCTTGTAAACTTTTTCAGGCTACAATGTGCAAAATAGAATCCAAATTTCAAGTTATCATACCTATACAAGCCAATCCTAGTGAAGACAGGAGCATTAATAGCCCCATTTCTGAATTAATAAGAACATTTTACCTTACACATCATTTCAATTTTGAGAATAATAAATCTTTATTTGATATTTAATCATTATGGCCGACAATCATTTGGTTACCTGTGGTTTGAAGTTATTGCATAAACATATTAATTCATACATTTCCATGTATGAAGCATCTATATTTTTATAGCTTATATGGGAGTGCATTCTTATAATCACATTACCAAAAAATGATGAAGAACATTCAAGAACTAAAAGCATGTATTCACCTCCTTGAAGGACCTTTTGTTTTTGTAGAGACATCAGATGCTCCAGGGCATAAAGAACTCATATAGTCGTACCTTAAAATTACATGAGATCCAATAGTCAGAACTTGATGAAACTATTTGAAAATAGTTCGGCTGAGGCATCTAAATTTGAAACAGAAAACCGAAATATATCTCACGGGTTCATGGCAAACTCTATCTGATAACTTTCTTGTGCTATCATTCTCTGCAAGTATCTGGTTGAGAACTCACTCTTGGAGCTATGAAATTTAAGTGGAATCCAACACTGAATAAAATGAGATATCCTCAAATTTTAATGATCCCAGCTCCCAAATCTACTAAAACATACTTCATGATAAAGGAAAAGTCCAAAACACTATACCACAACCGGACAACCCTATAGCAGCTAGTAAAAAACACATACCTCAGCATCTGATTTTTGCTCTGTTGCAGATTCCATGTGCTTGTTCTGGAACACAAGAAAGAAAAAAATTTGTTACTTGGGCCAATACCTTTCAAAAGAAGCACCATTCAGCTAAAAACCATTTCGTGTCAAGCATCAATTATTCTAGGCTAGGTAGCAGGTGTACTAAATATAAGAAGTAAAGCTTTATTAACCTTCCAGTAAAACGACAGCACCAATAATGACATTAGATGAGGCTTTGTCAGAAATCGAACTACTCATCTGATAATAAGTTGTTAACAGGCTTTGTAAGTGCGGGTGTGCATGTGTGTGCGAGTGAGTCTGTCCGTGCATTTGATTGTGTGTGAGTGTGAAAGAGTGTTAGCGTGTGAGAGAGAGAGAACCTGCTTTTTTGATAAGCTAACAGCTTTGCCCTCACCCGAATCTTCCACTTTAACAGTAGCTTCTCCGTCAGAAATGAAATTGCCCTTCTTTTTTGAGTCACTCGGTTTTAGATGGTCCATTGATGGCCTCAGCTGCACCACTGTATGAATAGGATTTAGGTATAACTGCAAGATTAAGAAAAAAAAAAGAGAAAAGAAAAGGAGAAAGCCATTTAGAACATTTTTTTTAAATTAAAAATTTTCTTTGATAGGTGGAAAACCGATTTAGAATAAAATGATGCTGGAAAAGCAATGATGGTGTTATTGCATTTTGCACCATAACAGCAAGAAAAATTGACAACACAAAACAATAAACATACTGCCTTCATGTTGGCTGCAAGTTTCAACCAAATTGATTACAACACACTTGAGATGAAAAAATGCAGAAAAAGAGAACAAGAAATCCATACCCTATTGCCAATCAGGACCCCGACAGCATAGCCAGTACAACGAGGTGGCTGCCATGTAGTAGACAAAGTCTAGAGAACAAGAGATGATATCAGGCTCCTTTGCATGGCATATACAATTTTTAAGAAAAAAATTGAATAGCTTTGAAGTTTTTTCTAGGATGGAAGCCCCTTATGTATAGACGAAACGTTTCTTTCTCATATGAGAAAGCTACAGTGATCAACTAGTACTACTTGCACTAAGTTCCAAGAAGTAGGCTGATAAATTTATATTTCAATTCCAAAAACTCAGAAGCCAGGTTTTGGCAAATTGATTGATTTTCCAATATTAGATTTTGCAAGGCACCTGCCTTAATGAATCATTGACAAAATCTCGTATGTTATCATGCACTAGAGAAGTTCACTGCACCTTTCAGATTCCTATTTGAAAACCCTATTCCAAAACAGCTTAACATGTAAATCAATTAATTAAGAGCTAACGACTGCCCCCTTTACTTTCCCATTGTCTATTAGAAAAGAAACCAAGTTTGGCACACTCATAAACTCCTGATTGGCATCAAATACAGAAGCAAACCTGCTTTGTCATATCAAGTTTACTGGCAATACCAGAATCCCAATTTGTAGAATCATCAATGGCCAAATCAACCTCAACCTCCACAGTTGCAGGTTTCACTCTAACCTGCATAAGGTGAAAAAAAAAATTCCCCACTGCCCACTAAGGAAATTCAATCAACAAAGAGAAGAAAAGAAGATAAGGAATCACCTCTTGACAACGTTCATCCAGGTCATAGGGTCTCCAACAAGGCCTCAGAGGATATTGCATGACATATAGCTAAAACAATTTTGCAAAAGATTAGCTGAAGTCACACATCAATGTGCAGCAAGCAATCGACAGGCAATGCAAGTATAACGAAAGTGAAAAACCCCTAATCTTAATATGTATGTTCCAAAAAAGTCTTTTACTTTGAAACTTTGTTGTAATTGATTTTTTCTTGTATGGATTCATCTATTTTTCATTTTCCCCTTTTTTCTTTCTATTCTTCCTACTTAAACGTAAGCAGGAAAATAATAGTAAAAAGAAAGGTTCACAAAAGTTGAATGTAATTAACATGAAACCATATATTCCTGATTAGTAATATTTTCAAAACATAGAAAAGAGAACAATAATCTATTACAAAGAAGAAAACACCCAATTATACTTCGAAATAGTCGTGCATTCAAGACCGAATATTAGCATCTTGCGTGTGAGAGTATTAACAGAGGTAACCTGAGTATTCTTGTCTACAGATGGGGTGAAGAAGACGTCAATTTCGCGAACAATCATATCCTCTTCCTCTTCTTCCATAACTTTTTCATCTTTATCTATCTCCATCGCGTCATCACGGTTGGAACTCATCGCCGCCTCAGTTTCCAGTTTCACTGAGCCATTAGAGGCCACAGTCTCTGTCTTTGCTACACCAACAACTTTAGCTTCATCTTCACTTGTATTGACTATTTTTTGATCACCTGTCTCTGTTTTCGGAGGCGGAACTGACGGTTTTGGTTCCGCTTTGGGTTGCAGTTGCGGTTGCGGTTTTAATCTGGAGGATTTAGGCGCGAACCGGGTGACTCGTGAAGGAATCTGACTCGGTCCGTCTAGGTCGTCTAAGTCCATAGGTGTCTCTGTTAGTTATTCTCTCTCCAGAGATCGCTCCGCCGAAATCACGTGGTTTATTGGGAGGAGATGCGGTGGAGCTGGAGAGCAGGAGACAGAGAGGAGGAGGGGGGAGGAGGGAGCGTTAAATTCGCGAGAAATGTGTATACATTATATAAGATCATGACGCATGACGATGTCGTTTAATTTATAGGATTGGGGCCGGGATTTGGGCTTCTGGAGACCTATTTTTACTTGGAAATTTGACAATGGTTCCATGTAGGCAACTTGTAATTGGTCCTTTAAATAGAACTCGGAATTATTAAGCTGTAAATGCATAGAATCCATTAATATACCGTGTAGGAAGTCAACGCCGAGCGCCGCAAGTAGTAGCGATAGAGTGGCTCCAACTAGTTGCCAACTCCTTAAAACTTGTTTCATCGAAAGATACCCCAAAAGAGTCATCATTAAGCTTTTGACATCACCGCAGGGTTCAATAGTTATTTATCTTATAAAGGCATTGATCCAAGTATTTATTTATTTGCTTAATACATTAATCCAATTATTTTATAAGCAATTGGATACATGGGCTTGTTGTCATTGGGCTGTAACGTGTACTATTGTGAAGCTAGTACCTATGACTCGATTTTTTTTTTTATTACAAGGGAGAAAACTTAAAATACAAACTCAAAATAAAATTAACACGCGGCTAACGCGTGATTCGGCGGTGCAAAGTGCCTAATTTGTCTTAGTGAAGACTATAAAGAACAGGTAAAGGAGGTTCTTGTAGTAGATGAACGCTGGGAGTGACCAATCCTGCGAGACGCGCCAGAGTATCTACACACTAGTTCCCTTCGCGATGTACATGCTGAAGTTGCACCTCCCAAACTCTGTGAAGTAACTCGCGGATACCTGTCAATAGCAAAAAATTATTGCTGTCAGACGCTTTATAGGAAGAGGATAGAAAATTAATAACCTCTAAGGAGTCCACTTCGAGAATGATACGGTGGTATCCCATCGTCCACGCCAGTGTGAGGCCCGAGTGAACTCCCCATAGCTCTGTTATAAGGGGCGAGTCTCTTCCAATGTGATGTAAAAACCCTCCACACCACCTTCCATTCCAATCATGAAGTAATCCGCCAGCCGACGCTTCAGAAGAAACTAGCTTAACTCAGGGGCGGATCCAGAAATTTTTTTGAGTGGGGGCAAAATTTTAATAGGGGCAAATTTTTATTTTTAATGAGAGCAAATTTTTATTTTTTTTGTGGGAGCAAAACTTAAAATAATAAATTTTTTACATAAAATTTGTTGGAGCCCATTGTAGCTCCGTCCCTGGATTAACTGCTCCGTTGGTGTTGAGTTTAAGCCAGTCCTCCGATGGTTTAGACCATCCTACCGGACTACCCGCCGACAAACCCTGCATGGAGAAGACACAACTTTCCACCGTCCTCTCCGTCACGATCCAACCTACAAACACCCTCACTGCTCTATGACCATGCTCAGGTCACTCAAAATTAGCTTCAAAAAAGCTTTTATTGCACCATAACCATAGCATCCAACAAGCTACACCAAAAATAGTAACTCAATCCTCGTGCATCGCCAGAGAGTGGGTCCTGCGATTGGAGTGAACCCACATCTCCATTTCCTGATGAAAGAAATCTATAGTGATCACCTCCCGAGGAAATTGTTTCCAAAAGGTGGTCACCCGCGGACAATCTCACATGACGTGGATAGTGGACTCTTCCTGACCACAGAATGGGCACCTGCTATCCATAGTAACATATAGCGCTACTCTCTGTTGGTTCGTCATGAGCTTGTTTTTGATCAGGAGCTAAAGGAAAGAGCGGATTCTTTGGGGTCCCGCCCACTTCCAAATGGACTCCCAGAGATTCACCTGGTGATCCATGAACTGCCCTTCGATGATCTCATATGCAGAAGCTATTATAAAACACCCATGTTCCGTAGGAGCCCATCAAATGGTGTCCACTGTTGAGGCTTAGGTAGCTATCATTAAGGTAGCAATATTCATACAAACTGCATCAGGGAGGTATTGCTGGAATGTATGCCATTTCTAGTGACCTTACTCCGACCAATAATCCGCCACTTTGTTATAGAGGATTTCATCCGAGATTGGGGAGTTGGCCACCGCTAGGAGAGGGCCCCACTTATTCACCCAATTATCCAACCAGAAAGAGATATGTCTACTATTGTCCAAGTACCAATGGATACCCTGGTGGACAATTGGCCAAGTCGCCACAATACCCCGCCAAAAAGTTGAGGACCCGTGATGGTCTATCGTCTGAGGGTTGTGATACGGAGCTAGTCGGTACTTAGCCCGTAAAATACGGACCTATAACGCATCTGATTTTGTAAGCAAGGTATCGTTGGTAGAACTAATCTTCTTGATGCCTAGAACCCCTACGTGTTTAGGCTTACACACCGA
>JAOTAX010126048.1:0-19901 GCA_025629825.1 Erythroxylum guanchezii | reverse complement strand
TAACACAACGTACTACATTCACTGCCAATTCCTCATCTAATAATTCTAACGTCCAATCAAAGTTCGGGGTCCAACAGAAATAATGCATAAGTATGAATTTATTTCCTTATGCTCAAAGTGAATGCCTTAATTCATACCTGAACCAATTCATTATGCCTTATGAATTTAAGCATTTGCAATAATGCACCAATTGTAACACCCATATACCCCTTGGGAGGATGTGTAAATGTCACATAAAACTGAATTGAAACATTTCAAAGCATACTAAACATACCTTATATGCATTCCCAGAAACTCAAGCAAACATACATTACATATCATTAAATGTTGTTATAAACAAACCCTAATGTACTTCATATATAATGAAGTTATCAAAATACATGCCTTAAACATAATCCATCATGTAATAAAGTTATTACAAACTATTAAACAAAATATAAACTATTTCATATTGACAGATACAAGTCAAAAACTCAAGTAAACATCTTTCAAGAATAATTACATATCATTAAATGTTGTTGTAAACAAACCCTAATGCACTTCATATATAATGAAGTTATCAAAAAACATGCCTTAAACATAATCCATCCTGTAATAAAGTTATTACAAACCATTAAACAAAATACAAACTATTTCATATTGACAGATACAAGTCAAAAACTCAAATATACATCTTTCAAAAACAAAACAAATTCCAAAATAGAACACATTCTTCATTGGCCACTGCGGTAGTCCTTATCCTAGCCTTTAACCTTCTTATCAGAACCTACATGGAGGCAAAACTACCACGCTAAGAATATAACTTAGTGGGGATAACTAAGCATATTGCTTAATGGTGACTGTTTCTAACAATTGTCTAATATTCATATATGCAGATTCAAATCATATCCCAACAATCTTTAATTCCTCATAATATAGAGTAATCCAAACATTATGTCTTAGAACATAATCTAATTCATCAATCAATAAAGAACATTCTTGCATCAGAACAAAACTCATAAATATCATAACAAAATGTACATATATCAAGATATGATATAATCCTTTTAGATCATGGTATGACTTATGTCAGAACTGAACTTGTTTGCATCATAATAGAATTTGCTTATATCAAAACTGAACATGTATTAGAATACAAAACAAGTTAGATTGCTAATCCTTTTTTATAGAAGTGGGTAACTGGACTATAATAGAAGATACCACGATTGGTATCTGAAATAGAAGAGACTAATGTCTCTAAATCAGGGGACACCGTAATGTCGATAATTAGGGGACACCATATTGGCAATAATCAGGGGAGACCTTAGTGTCAAGTTATAAGAGCAGCTGCAAATCCTTCTAGGCATTTCTATTTACCCACGACTAGGACTGAACAACTGTAAAACAAACTATTTCAGATTTCAGAAATTTCATGTAAATGTTGTAGTGCATAGCATATGACCTTATTCATTTTATCAAACTTAACATGCCTTATAAATATAAACATTTAAATTAAAGCATCAATAAATGTATTGAGTCATCACACATTATGTATATTAACACAATTAGAAAGCACTTCTAATACAATCCCAATTATCAAACTCCTCAGACAATTGATGGTTTGGAATTATCACAATATCAGAATCACATAACAGTGAAATAATGCATAAGTATGAAATCATTTTCTTATGTTCATATTGAACACATTCTTTCTCACTTGAACAAACTCAATATACCTTATAAATTTAAGAATTTGCATCAATAACGTTAAGTCATTACATATTACATATAACCACTCAAGTTCCCAAATTCACAAACATTTATAACTAACACATTACATTTGTTCCTTAAATCACATTAGCATTCATAAATAAACTTCATTCCTTTAACAACTTATAAGTTCCAAAATTAGATACTTTGTTATCTAATAACACCTTCCTTAAGTTATTACTTCAATTAAAACTACAAATCTTATTCAACCTTTAACTAACTTACTCCACAACAAACTAGGTTCATTTTCAAGCTCATTTAAGCCCAATTAAACCATTATTAAGTTCCTTAAGCTTATATAGTCCAATAATTGTCTAAAACTAACATTTTCCACTTCATCAGTACTTCCAACAACCGTGGGAATGAATCTTATAAATCCCACGATCGTGGTATGAGTGAACCAAAGGTTCACTCACCCACAGCTTCCTAATTGTTTCCAAAACTTGATTTCTTTACTTCTATTCGACACACCTTCACCAAAGACCATTAATTTCACTTCAATTCTACTTTATTCATGATTCAATACCTAATCAAATTCAAGTCCAAACCAATTCAAAATCATTCATTAATCAACTTACAAATCAACATCTTCCACACATCAAAACCAACCAGAAATTTTCATACAAAGATCACTTTTCTAGCATTCATTTGTCATCATCTTAACTCATATTTCAAGCCAATTCAATTATCATAAAACATGTAATAATACAAGCTATCAAGTTTAGTAACCCCTTACCTAATTACCTTCAAATTCATTCCTTGAAGAACTAATTAAACCAGCCATTATGAAACCAAAGCTCTTCCAAAATCTAGGTAAGTGTAAGATGATCTTAACATTAAGATGATAACAACCTAAAAGGTCGTATAAAGTATCTTTCTTGATGCAATAACTTACAAGAATTCTAAGAAAAAATGATCTTAAAAACTTTAAAAGATGAATGCTACCAAATGCCATTAAGCCATTTTCCATTAAGCCATTTTCCACTTAATGAATGCTACCAAATGCCACAATTTAATTAGGCCACTTGTCACTTTATTAACTATGACATTTGTCAATGCATCAACTACGCCAAATTTCACAACTCATAGACGTAGTCATTCCAATTTTCATGTACCAACTTATCTTGCCACTTGACAATTTTCATAGTCTCAATGTACATTTTGATACCTTAATTCTCTAATGATATCAATTAATGCCAATTCACTAAGTAGGATCCATTAAACCCAAAATTCAAGTCATATGTAATTCTCAATCATATCACGATTTTTTTTAACATCTATCATATATTTACTTTCATGAGCATGTGACATTCCAACTAGGGTACAATTTAGGGTGTTACACCAATGATAGCCTTAAGTGATTACACATTATCTATGCTCGCACAAATTCCCAATTCACAAAAATTCATACCTAATTCATATTACTTATATTCTTTGGATCATATTTGTGTTCACAAGAACACCTTCATCCTTGAACAAAATCATATATTTCAACATTAGACACATTGGTGTCAAACATTCTATTCCTTAAGTTTTCATCTCAATTAATAATCCAAACCTTATTCAACCTTAATTAACTAATTCCACATTAAACTAGGTTCATTTCAAGCCCAATCAAGTCCAAATATACCATTATAAAGTGTCTTAACCTTACATGGTTCAACAATTGCACAAAACCAAACTTTTCTCATTTTAAAGTATTTCCCACGACCGTGGGAAGGAGCTAATATAGCTCCCAAGATCGTGGGATGGGTGAACCAAAAGTTCACCATCCATTTCCTTAAAAAATTTTCTCGATTTCCACATCCTTATACCAAATTCAACATGCCTTCATCATAGTCCAATTACTACACCTTAGTTATACCTTAATTATGCTTTAATTTCTCTTCAAATTCATATCCAATTCTAATTCAAAATCATTCATTTGACAGCTCACAAATCATTATCATTCATGCATTAAAAACCAAAGCAAAATATGTTATACGAGCATCATTTTCCAGACCTCATTGTATCATCAACACAACTCAAATTCTATTTCAATTCAAGCATTAAAGAATTCATATTACTACATGCCATCAAGTTTAGAATTCCACTTACATGTTTAACTTAAACTCCTACTTCAATGAACAACCCAATCTAGCCTTCCACGTAACAAGCACAATTCCAAGATCCAAGTCAAAGTAGGATGATCCTCACACCAAGAAGAAAATAGAATAGAAGATAACGTGATCTAACCTCCTTGATGCAGTATCTTGCAATGATTTTAAGTGATGATGATCAAAATTGAAGCAAAAAATCCAAGAGTTATGAGTGTGTGTGAAGGTTTTGATGGTGAGGAGAAAGGTGTAGAGAGAAGATAGCATGAACATCAAGGGTGAAGGAGTGATTCTGCACTTACTTTGCAAGGTGTCCTAATTTTAAAAGGACACATATCCTTTTATGGAGTAACCTACATGTCTTCACTTGGTACAGTCAAGTATCACCATTAGGCTAAGCCATTTGTCATTCACTCATAGGCTTAGTCATCCTAATTTTCCATGTGTCAACATGTCTTACCACTTAACATTTTTCCTAGTATAATTGTACATTTTAATTCATCAATTTTTTTCCAATTGTAACAATAAATTCCAAGTTACTAATTATAATCCATCAAATCAAAATTCAAGACATATGCAATTCACAATCAAATCATAATCATTAACTACTTTCATATATACTTTCATAGACATGTGATATTCCTACTGAGGTGTAATTTGGTGCCTTATAGACACCATCCCTGCCTCCATCGCCGTGAGGCTTTGTTTCTAACCCTTTTTTAATTTAGTCTTTATTTTTGTTTTATTTTATGTTCCTTCTTTCCATGAGTGTTTGTTTGTCTCCTTCTCACATTAAGGACGATGTGTTGTTCAAGTGTGGGGAGGGTTGTGTGTTTTGTTTTAAGTGTGAATTTTGCATATTGTATGATAGTCTGTTAGGTTACATATTGTGAATTGTATGAATTTGTCGATGGCTTAGATGGAATGAAATTGATTTAATTTTGAATGTAATCTATTAGGTTATGAAGAGTCACTAGCTTATGAAATTAGTGGCACGTTAGAGCTATCATATCAATTATTATAGCATCATACAAAACATAAGTATTTCCAAAGATTGAAACTCCTCATTTCATTCAAAAAATTAAACTTACTTACATTGTCATTAAATTTCACAATCCATGTTTATACATAACATGAAATTTGGCAGTTTAAAGTTCTATATAAACATTTCAACATGAAAGGAGAAGCTGAACAAAAGTATTCTATCAAGACTCCGTCAGGTATCAGCTGACTAGACCTTTGAGCCATCTTGTTTCCAAAATTGACAGTACTAGATTTCTATTATACACCTTAAAAGCTAGGTCTCCCTTGTACCTGAAAATCAATGTTGCAATTTTGATGAGTTTGCGAACTCAGTGAGTGAAACATCATCAATGTGCTCACTCAAGTCAGAACACAAATATCATAAGTATAAACCAAATTCACAAATGTATTTCCCATTTTAGCAAATGCATCACATCATTCAATATTGAATATCAGATCACAATATAGATCATATTTCAACAATACATCATGAACTACAAACATTTCATATAATCGTTTCAAAATAATCCAATCATTTATCTCAATCATTCATACCATCAATATGTACACAAACATTACATATCACTATATCAACACAATTCAGTAATTCTTCGCAATCATTCACATGATACAAGTAAAGATATATATATAAATGCAAAAGCACATGTGACTCCACTTTCATTTTTACTTTGTTATGACCAAGCACCTATTTACTGTCCTGTATCTATTTTAGATACCGGGTTCATTTCATATTTTGTCTCGTACCCATTGTGGATACTGGGCTCATTAATAACTAAGCTTATGGCTCTTTTTCCACATTTATGAGCTTTAAGCTCTTTTTCACACTAGTCATTCCGATCACAACTTCCCTATCTGATTATGCATAACAATGCGATGGAACGCATCAATTCACATAATATGTAATCAATAACTTTCATTCAATATGCACTGTCATTTATCACATTCATCGGATCTAAATCTGATATTCAACATTCAGTTAAGTACACATTTTCCATATTCATATACAATTAGAAAGCACTTCCAATAAAATCCCGAACATCAAACGCATCGGACCATTAATTTCGGTAATTATCACAATCATAGCAATAACAGTTAAATATCTAAAAGTTAATCAAAAACAATTCAGTTATAGTGAGAAAACATCTAGGTTAACTCACAGTACACTGCAGATAAGCTTTGATGACCCGGTAATGTCTGGATGCTGACGAACAATTTGTGCTTTTTGAGTCATGCAATACACAGATATAGTTCACACATTACTAAGTTGATCAATCATATGAATATTCAATCGTACACATATATATGTGTCATGATTAATGCATGCTCAATTGACCTTTCCGGGTATGTAACTATTCATAAATCTTGACCATTCAAACATCATATTTTGTATACTACCATTTTGCAATCACGTTTATACCTTTAAGTTAGCTTGATTTACTCCAAATTCATCAACCATGTTTTACACTTATCCTTGAACATTTTCATGATCAAAAGCCTCTTCTAACACACACACAATTGTTACTTTAAATATGGAATTTCAGTAAGCTAGATCTATACATTCACCAAACTTGTTCCAGCAATATATATTCATACATTTACCCAATTCTCATTCAAAATTACCTTATGTTCTTCAATGCTCATTCATCCATACCTTATACACATTACTCATGTCCTTAAGATCATGCTTGCATTAAAAGAACTCATTTATTCCTTTAACAAATCTTAATTTCCATATTTGAACTCAACCACATCAAAACAATCCATTCTCTAGGTTATGACATCAATTAACTACATACACTTATCAAGCTCTTAACCAATTAATCAAGCAATAATCTAGTCTCATTCCTAGCCTTAATCAAGTCCAAATATACCAATTTAGAGTGAAATTTCTCAGCTGGTTCAACATGTACATAAGGCTGAAATTAAAATTCCATAATTTGTCATCAACGTCACTAACGTGGACAACTTTACTACCTACAATACTTTATGAATTTTACAAGCTTAGAGAGATCACTAACACCTGAAATTTTCCAGATTTCGTTTCCTTTAAGGTTACTTCATTTTAGGTGAATTTAACTTCCACATTGGTTATACTAAGGCTTACAAAATTCTGCTCACTTATTTCATTAATAGTCATTTTTTTACAAACACACCTATAGCTCTAATTTTCCATATGCGAAAACACATTAATAACACCTATCTTTAGCATGAATTCCTCATAAATTATACTTCAAATCCCAACTTAAATCATCCATACAACAGCCCATAAACTACTGTTTTCCTACATGCAAAAACAGAACAGAAAAGTACCCATTCATTCTCCATTTTCTAGCACATCTTCAACATCAACATCATATACAATCTATCCCAATTCAATCATCATAATCTTTCTATTATAACATGCCATAAAGATCAATACTTTAACTAATTGTTTAGCTCAAGTTCCTCCTCAATTCAACTAGTTAACCTAGTGCTCCATGCATGCAAGATCATCATAAATTCAAGGTGGAAGTAAAATGATTTAAGCAAAGGCAAATTGATGGTAGCAAATTATAGCTATCTTTGAGTAGATTTTTGTGTGGATCTTGAGGTGACTATGAATGAAATTGAAAAAAATTTCAAAAGTTATTAGAGTGTGTGAGTGTTTTGGTGGCGAGAGTAATGGAAAGGAGAAGAATGAACACAACAGAAACTACTGCTACAATAGCTTGACTCATCAAATGCTAGGTGTCTCCATGTTACAATGGCATATGGCACTAAGCATGTAAGCCACTTATCCCCTCCATAAGCAACCAAATGTCACCTAGTTACTAGTCCATTTGTCACTCATTTATTGCTGCCATTTTTCAATTAATTACTTATGCCAAATTTCATTCATTTATCTATGCCAAATGTCACTTAATTTATAGGCTTAGTCATCCTAATTTTTCATGTATCAAAAACCAAAAAAAAAAAATTTCATTCACTATCATTCATGTAATCCTAGTTATTTATGCTTCAAGAACACTACACTAGCACCTTTCTTTAGCATTAACTCACCTTCACTGTACTTCAAAATTTAATCTAATTCATCCACAAAACAACCTATAACCTATGGTTTTTATACATCAAGAAAAAAGCATAAAAGTATCCAATTCATGCATCATTTTTTCCAATTGTAACAATTAAATTCCAAATTTACTAGTTGTAATGAATCAAACCAAAATTCAAGACATAAACAATAACAATTCACATCATGATCATCTTAAACCTTTCACACCTCGAAATATGTCAATTGAGTGCATATACTATCTTTGCAATATGTATGAAATCATAATTTATATGTTTATGCTAATGATATGCTTGAATGAAATGCATTTCATGAATGTTAAAATGATATGACTCATATGTAATAATCTAAGGCTCTAACCCTTAGTATGGAAAACGGGCTATTATAGAACATGATGCAGCTGAGTAAACGGATCGACACGTTTCATAAATTTGTGCCTTCACATCAAAAGGCTATAATGACATTCCAACCAAGAAACTTAATAAAAATGTAACTTAGTTGAGTAGCTGGATCGACATTCATCACTAATGTTTTGCCTCTGTGTAAAAAGACTAAGTTCATGTCCATAAAAAAATAATAAAAAATGGTTTCTAATAAAACCTACCAAAATTGTAAGTAGCTTAACTTTTCATGAAAACGTAGTTAGGAGTCGTTATAGAGTTTGAATGACCAAACAATTATTAATGTGTGTGTACAATTGAAAAGGGTGAATAACTTGATGTTTGGGTCTTGATTAATATGTATATTTAGTCCAGAGCTCTTAGGAGCGGATTTTGCATGTTAATGATTTGGAACAACTTGAATGATTGTGTTCAGAATTAAACTTGTTTCATGAAGTTGAAGCCATTGTCTCATTATTACATTATATGCTTTGCGCTTTAATGTTGTTTATTGTTTTGTTTGCTTAAGGACAAGCAAATGTTTAAGTGTAGGGATGTAGATAAGTGGAAATTACATCGTATTTTAAGGCATAGCTTGATATGTGTTTAGCCATTAACTCAATCATTTAGTACGTGTTTAGGTTAAAATTGTGTTAGTTTGTTAACTAATTATGTTTTAAGTATTTTATAGGTTAGTACAACTCTTTGAGCTTATATATTATGTTTTTGAGGAACCTTGATGTCTTTGCTAATGTTTCAGGGTCAACATCAAAGAATGGAGGAGTTTTGAAGACATTTGGGTCAAAACAACAACTGACAATCGTGATATGTCAGGCCACAATCATGACAGAAGTTCTAGATTTGGCCCACGATGGTGGCTTGCATGCCACGATGGTGACAAAATGCTCAGATGTGAGCAACGATCATGGCCTGCATCGAGCAGACGTGCAGACACTCATAAACGTCAAGTTTTTAGGATTTTTTTGACCTTTCTAACCCCAGAAAAATCGTAGGGTTACCCAAAACACAAGAGGATATAAAAAGAACAAAAAGAGGTGGAGAAAAGATCTTTTTACATTGGTTACCTTGAGACGACCTCTAAAGAGAGATCATCAAGAGATAGAGGAAGAGAAGAAGAAGAGAGAAGAGGAGAAGACGCTGACTCGAAGTACTTCTTCGATTAAGAGGTTTCCCGACGTTGTTGCCTCCAGTCATCCATTTTAGATTGTATTTCCTATTCTTTTCAATTTTATTACTATATAGAATTGGATTGAACATTGATGATAGGATCTAGAATGTCGAGGATGTTCTAAACTCACCTTCAAAATTTTATTTTGAATTAATGAGAATCTGATTGTTTATGTGTCTATTGGATATTATTATGGTTCTACTATTGCATAATTTGATAATGACTGAGAGGGTGAATCAAATGAAAAATGATTAAATTGAACTAATGAGAGTTAGGTGATTTAATAGAAATCATAATTAAATCATATTGATAATTTGTGTAGAGAGAGATCTTGTATTCGTTTATGATAGTTTATTAAAGAACTTCAGAACTTAATAAATTTTGGATAGGTTGTGATTGAGAGATTGCAACCTCCATAATCTGATTACGGTTTATGATTTAGGATTAATGGTTATAATTCAAGAGAGAGTAATCAGCCCTTGGATAGTCTAGAACCAACAATCCAATAATTCATAATCAGTTAGGTTAACATTAAGGATAGATAAAATTCCCTTTCTCTCAATTGGTAATTTCCTTCAGTTGATTTTTATATATGTTGCAAATTGCTTAATAAATAATATTTTCATGTTTGATTCTTAATTTTATTTATTAAATTAAATTCTCACATTAGTTTCTTTGCATCTTAAATTTCTGTTAATTGTTTCTAGCCTTAGATTTTAGGATTAGATTAGTTTCTTCCTTGTGGGATCAACACCTTTGTTGCTGTGCTAATAAACCATGCGCTTGCAAATTATCACTGGTTAATAATTAAAACTTACACATAACCAAACCCCAATCAATCATCATCCAAGATCTTATCCTGAACAACCTCAGGCGGAAGTGGCTCAAATTGTGACAATAGAAGATCATAATTTCATCACTTGAGGAGAAAACATGGAGTCAAGCCAACAACACTCCACAAAGGCACTTCTTAGGAGGCAACCTAAAGGAAGTTAATTTCTTTTCTATACATTTTTGCATTTCTTTTTATATGCATGTTTGTTTTTAAGTTTTCTTGTTTCTTGCTTGTTTTAATTTTTGAACAAAAGGAGAGAAAGAGAATAAACAAACAAAAAAATATTTTCTCGTTTTTATTACTTTTAGGACTATGAAGTCATAATTAGACAATGAATTGACTAGAGAATTTAATGGAATCTTTAGCATGTAATTTTGCTCTTGTGATTGGTCAATGTGCAATATCTTTAGAAGAGTAGTGACCAGTGGTAGACAAACCTAATGAGATTTTGAGCCTTTACAGACTAACACATCCATATTAGTCTTATTGTCTTTTGTTTATGTGTGACCTTCATGACATATACATCCTAACTTTGTTTTGATTTTCTATTAAAGACCACATTTTTATCACATGCATTAACATGAAAATGATGAGGCATTCTTCGTTTTTTTGAACTACAAAGGCCAAATAGCCTACCCATTATATGATTTTCCTTTTGATATGCCCCTTTGAGCTTTATTAGCCTTTCTTTGTGTACTAACCATATGTCCCACCCAAGCCATAAATCTAGTGGGCATTTATGATTATTGAGTTTTTAGATGTACAAAATTTTAAGTATGGGGATAAACATATGTATAGGATGGTTATAATTATTGGATGCCAATTTATGTCTTATCATTGAAATTACCATGCAGGCATAGTTTCTTTCAAAGTGTTTAAAAAAGAAAAGAGAAAGGAAAATAAAAAAGTTTAAATAAAATTATCAAGGAGGAAATGCATATGTGTTGAAAACTTGTTTATAGTTATTCTTTCCTTTTAAAGTTGTGTTGAATGGGTTACTTGAGTACTTTAGATATAAGATGGTTGCTGCTTTCAATAATCACTCTTTATGGTTACAAAATCTTGTTTATGATTAATTTTTGTGAGTGATATATTCTTAATGTGGTTTGTGGTGAGAGAGCTTGACTTTAAGCTAGGAAACATGGTTTTTGCATTCATATAGTTGTACACAATTGTGAGTGAATGTTAGTTTTTGCACTTGATGACTATACTGAGTGTTTTTGTTATTCACTAGCTTTAATGGCTTTTATGCTACTTGACCCAAATACATCTCAAATTCTCTTTTTCCACATTACAACCTTGAAAAGTCCTTTGATGCATGATTTTGCATGTGAACTTAGTGGTGGAGAAATGAAATGATATGCAAAGTTGTAGAAAGTCCTGATTATGAATGGTGTTGAGTGTACCCAAGACTATATCTTATTTAAACACATTTTCCAACTCTACCATTAGATTGCTCAGTTTTTGACAGTGATGAATGTTGATTATTCACGAGTAGAAGCATTGAATGTTAAATTCTTGCTATGGTTTTTAAAATTCATTCATCTTTGCTTATGATTATGTATTCTTGGAACATATGGGAAATGAGTCAATGTTTTAAGTCTATGATCTTAATTTTGATGTTTTTCCTGAGGAAGGTCAAAAGCTAAGTGTGGGGAAATTGATATGTGCTTAATTGATTATGAATTTATTCCGTAACACTTAATGATATTGCTATGAAAATGCTTAAGATACTCACTTTAACTCATATGTAGTTTTACACATAATTTAGAAGCGAAGAAGCTAAAGTGAGTCAAAAGAATTATATTTGAGCCAATTTTTGAAGAATCGCACTCACTTGTCATTATGGATCAACAAAAAGATTAGAGAAAGAAAAGAAAAGAAAATGAAGAACATGAAGAGTGAAAAGTGAAAAGTGAAAAGTTAAGAGTGAAAGAACATGCTTACGACCATGCATGAAGTTTTATAGGCGTAAGACACCTCTCACACCCCTGTGATACAATGCCACCTCACCTATTTTTTAGTCTAAAGCAAGTTGTCGTGACAACAGAGGGTATGAAAGTTTTTAGTTTTTTCAACTGCAAGAAGAGGGAGCTTTGGGAGAAGATAAGAAGAAGGGGCAAAACTCTCAACCTTAAGAGATTCATGGAGAGCTAGCTATCCCAACAATGGTTCAGTGGTGACATCGACGCTGACAAACCCAATTAAGTGTATTTCTCACTAAGTTTGTTTTTCTTACTCTTCTTATAGATTGATTGTGTTATCCTAAGCATATCAATTTGGGTTGCGTATGAATGATCGTTTTATCGTATAGTTCGATTCTTTGTGTATGAACCTATAGCTAGAATTTCAATATAATTCGTAATTATTATATATGAGTCTTATTTGTAGCGATTAATGGTTCGTAATCATTAGGGATAACATAACCTAAGTTGAATGACCCGAAAGTATGTGGTTATTGCTTAGATTGGTCTGTTTTCCTAATTCGTAATGCAACTGTCTAATTAAATCTAGAGATTATATCCTAGGTTATTTGGTGGCTAGGTTTAATTAACAAGCGCCTCTTAATTAAACATGACTTAAGGGAAAACAGGGGTTAACAGAGCTTGTTGTTAATATATGACCAATTGTTTAAGGAGAGATAGAGAACAACAAATTAATTAAATATTTCTAGTTGGGTGTAGGATGAGATCGAATCAAAGAACTGGGTATCTACCAATTTCATCACTTTCATCATTTTTGCATGTTTTCTTTAATTTGTTTTCATTAGCTTAGTTTCGTTTTTGTTTTCTTATTTGAAACCAAACAAAACCCCCTATAACCTAAACACCATCTATTTTCATAACAACAGCTAATAAAACACTATTTGTGGGACCAACCTAGACTCACCACTGCTATAGTAGTAGGTCTAGCTTATTTTGCATAGCATTATGACGTACTAATGTCATAGCATTAATTAACAAGTGCCTCTTAATTAAACATAACCTAAAGGAAATGATCATTCAAGTTGTTCTAACTTAGTAGCAGGAGAAATCCACGTCTGAGCACCTTGGACTAAATATATAAACTATTCAAAATTTTAATGTTGAGTCTATTCACCCCTATAACTTACACACACAGATCGATAATCATTCAGTCAAAAGAAAAGTGTAGCTATTCCTTAGTAGGTTTTCATGAAAAATCAAACTACTAACAAGTTTGGTAGGTTTTTATTTTAAAAGATTCTTTTTGTTGATTTTTCTTTAAGGACATAAACTTAGTCTTTTAAGTGGAGGCAAACATTTGTGATAAATTTTGATCCGGTTACTCAACTAAGTCAAGTTGTTATTAAGCTGCTTGGTTAGAATGTCATTATAGCCTTTTTACACAAAGGCACACATTTTTGATGTGTGTCGATCTGATTACTCAGCTATATCACATTCTCAACTATCTACTAGCTCTATTCATAATCTGAAGGCCAGTGGAAAAGTTATTTTAGATAAAATTATAAAACCTTTTTTTAACAAAAAATTTTGCCTACCTTATTGCTTTAGCTAATCATTCTCATGAAAATGTACGAATAATGCCACTTATTTGATCGGTCTAAAATTATAAATGAGGATGGGAAATTCCTAAGGTGAATGGATCAATTTCGTATCCTAATTAACCAGAATATTTGTCCTTAAGTTTAGGTCAATAATTTCACAAGGTAATAAATCTTCACAACCTAAAAAACTATGTTTAAGGCTAAATATATCCCGTTAAGTCCTAGCCATTGACTTATTCACCCAATTCACATCATACAACCTAATCAAACTATCATTCAACATGTAAAATTCACACTCAAGGTAAAAACACATATCCTTCCACACAGTTGAACAACACATTGTCCTCAATATGAGAAGGGTACATAAACACACTTGGGAAATAAAACACAATATATGAAAAACTTAAGAAGAAAATACTAACAAAAAATGAAAAGAAGAAGGTTAGAACACTAAACTGTTTGTGGTGATGGAGGTGGTAATGGCGATATTGTTGAGAACGAATCCACTTCACATCAAGAGTGTTTCTCTATCTTTTAAATGATTCAAGAGAGTAAATCAATTAGCAATCCAAATCCTTCAAAACTTATTTTAGAATTTAAAACAAACCTAACTACAATTTGAATATACCTACTAAACGTGCTAATTTAGGGTCGTTAGCTTAAGCTTACATCCTTAGAAGCTCAGCTCGAATCAATTATGAGTGGTTTACTCCGACCCTCTTATTCAACATCAATTTTATAGCCTGTGAGCAAGCTACAAATTGTAAAATGATCAAGAGTACAATATTGATAAAGTTAAGAGATTGTCAACTTTATCACTAACAAATTGTCAATAAAATAGGAAATAACGAAACTCCCTGAATCTTTTGTGAAGTCTAGCTGGTTGTTTGGTAAAAAGGTTAGCTTCTCTTGTTCTTCCATAATCACTCCTTTTCTTTTTCTTCTTTTTCTTCACAAATAGAGATTTCCATAACTTCTTCAAACTCGATGTCCGTTGTCATCTGTTCTTCTTCCTTTTGCCTTTTTAAAGATTTGAACACATCAATTCGCCTAAATGAGTCACCCTCCTCTGGATACTTTAACACATCATTCATGCTAAATCTCACTTGGTCATTACTAATCCAAAGGATAATGTTCTCTTCATAGACATCTACTAAAGTTTTTTGATGTTCAAGTATGGTATATCAAGATATGGTGGATAGTATGGGGGTTTTCATCCTTTCTTCATCCTCTTTCTTAATTTCTTGGTCTTCTATAAGGTGATGTTTAGTTGATTTATCACTGGTTCTTCTAGCTCTACCCCATTCCTAAGTGTGATAACCTCATATTCCTCTTATTGATATAATTCCATATTACTCAGAGAGTCTTCACACTTCTCTTACAAAATTCATGGGAAAGTTGTCTTACTTGAATCTTTAGGTTGTTTATAGAAGCCGCATCGTTTTTCATTACTTAATCAAATTGCTCTTTTAGTCTCTTCTGGTTCTCTTCTGTATTTGTTAGGTTATCCATGATTTTGTCCAATTTAGGATCCCATGAATTGGACTCATCATGCTAAAATTCAAACAGGTTTTGATGTCCTATGTGAGTACCTGCATTGTTGGACCAATAGAAATCTGGGGGGTTCTACCACCCATTGTACATGTTCTAATAAGGATTGTTAATTTCCCAACCACACTATGCCTCATTGTAGTTCGGAAAAGTTCCTTGCTCCCTATAATATCTATCTTCCATCACTGTTCTTTCCATTTCTTTTTGGCATCTAGCTCTTCAAATGTCTCATTCTCACTCTAAGATGTCTTGTTGTGTCCCTACTTTACGCCCTAAACTTCTTCTTTTATTATTATTATCATTTATAACAAAAATAGTGAAAAAGCCTTATGCTAAAGAACTAAACTAATCGCCTCCCCTACAACAGCGCCAAAACTTGATCGGGTGCTTCTTGTGTGTAAGTTTTAATATTAAACTCTCGATAATTTGCAAGCACACGATTCGTTAGCATAGTAACAAAGGTGCCGATCCCACAAGGAGGGAGTTAATTTAATCCTAAAATCTAAGGCCAGAAACAATAACAAAAATCCAAGATGCTATAAAACTAAAAACGAGAATTCAATTCAATCAATCAAATTAAGAATAAAAAATGAAAGCAAAAACCACAAGAATTTACCAATTGAGAGAGAGGGAATTCCTCATATCCTTAACGCTAACATAATTTATTATGAATTATCTGATTGTTTATTCTAGACCATCCTAGGGTTGATTTCTCTCTCTCGAGTTACAACTAATAACCCTAAATCATAAACCCTAATTAGATTATGGAGGTTACAATCTCTCAATTTACATCCTATCCAAAACCTTAATTAGTTCTGAAGTTCTCTAATAAACTATCGGAAACCTATAAAAGATCTCTCTTCATATAATTTCTCGATCTGATTCAATTCTTGTTCTATTAAATCAACTAATCTTTATTAGTCCAATTTAATCATTTTCATTTAATTCACCCTCTCATTTTATTACCGAATTATGAAATTGTAGAATCAAACGACAACAAATCCAATAGACATATAAACAATCAAGTTTTCATTAATTCAAGAATAAAACTCCAAAGGTGAGTTTAGAACATCCTCGACATTTAAGATTATATCATCAACTATTTAATCCAATTCTATACAATGTTAAAACTAAAAATATGTTGAGTTAGCTTCTTCTTATCTTCTCTCTTCCTTCTTCTCCTCCTAAATCTCTTGATGAATTCTCTCTAGTGTTTCTCAAGGTGGCTTATGCAAAATCTCCTTTACCTCTTTTTCTTGTTCTTTAAATATCCTTTGTGTTTTGAGCAGCCCTAAGGTTTCTCTAGGGTCTGAAAGGTCCGAAAAATCCCTTGAAACTTGATTTTTTGGGTGTATGGCGTCTGCCCAATATAGACCACGACCGTGACCCTACAGGCCAGAATCGTGGCCTACAGTTGAGCCTTCTATCATGATCGTGGCCATTCCTGGAGCTTCTGTCACGATCATGGCCTAGCCATTGTTTCGGCTCGAATGTCTTGCGAAACTTCTCTGTTCTTCAATATTGACCCTAAAATACTAGCAAACACAACAAGGTAGCTCAAAAACATAATATTTAAGCTCAAAAGCTTGTACTAACTCTTAAAACACTTAAAACACAAATAATTAACAAATTAACACAATTCTAACATAAAAACATACTAAATGATTGAATTAACAACTAAACATATATCAAACTATGCCCTAAAACACGATGCAATTTACACTTATCATAATGTTTTCTATAATTTTTTCTTGTTAGCTTAAGTTTACGTTATTTTCTCATCTGCATAAAACCAAAAACCCCCCATTTTATTCCTTTACATCAATTATTTTCATTGCAAAAATTAATCGAACATTCCTTATGGAAATGACCCTAACTTATAATAGTTACAAATTTTTAGCGTGCAAAGTTGGGTAAATTTTGTAGTGCACTCGACACATGCTATCAGAAGGGGTTGAACTTTATGCTCGAGGGAGACTTAAGTGATCTTTCTATTGTTATGGTTAAACCTTACATAGGGCTTCATATAGCCGAACACATTTAATAGGGTGTTAGCAATGGTAAAAATACAAGTAAACCAACTAGATTGTAGGTGGTTATAGCTTAAGAGAGTGTAGTTTAAATATATAGAAAGTCCTATGAGTCTAGAGAATATATTCATTTAATTATCTACAATTTTAGCAGAAAATGCACAATGTAGTTTTGTAACTAGTAGTGGTGAGTACGATTAATCACACAAAGACTATTGGTTAATTGCCAATTCAAAAACTTAAATAAATAGACTAGTGATTATGTTTGATTAAAGATTGCAATAAAATAATTAAATATAAATAACAAAATAGAGCAATAATAAATCAATAAATCAATTTATTAATAAACTAGATTTTGTTAAGGTTTTTCTTAGGACTACTTTGATTAATTTCACTTTGATTTAATGAATACTTTTAGTTTCTTAGACTAGGAAGATTTATTAAGTTACAATTGCATTTTCTCTTGATACATATGACCCCTACTCTTAGATTAGTCAATTGAAATTTGTTTCAAATTAAAACAACTAAAGAAGGAATTAATTTTATTTGTGAACTCTCTTGCTAAATTTTACGATTGGACCCCAAACTTTTCTTGGAAGTTAGAACTATTAAATAAGAAATTGTTGGTGATTGTCATGTGTAAATAAAAAGGAGAATTCTTGAATTTGAAATGAAGTAGAAAAGATAGTTTAAGTGTAAGATGGGTTATATGTGAAATGTTGGAAGTGATAAGCTGGAAAATGTAGTTGAAACATGTTCAGTAAGTATGCTTTGGTGTTTAGCCATAACTTTTTCTCTAGTTATTCAAATGAGATGATTTTTTATTTAGAGTAAACTAGAGACATAGGGCTTCTTTGATGAAATCGAGTTTCAATTCAGTCTCTAAGAATTTCAATTTGGATGGAAGTTGAGCATATAATATTGTTTCAGCATAAGAATAGTCCAAAAATGTTTAGGGTATAACTTTTATATTTCTAAACCAAATTGAATAGTTTTGGTGTTATTAGAAACTTAAGAGAGTGAGAAACATTTTTCTAGAAGGAAGTGCTATCAAATTCCTTCAATTACCTGATCAAAAAAGGTCTGAATTTTTGGAAGGAGTTAGGCATGACTTGAATGAATTTTGAGGTCTTAATAGAATATTTTATGGAGTTAATTATTATGTTAATGTTAGTAAGATTATATGACATAGGTTAATTGAATTAAAGTGTTAAGGTAGTAAGATTGTATAAGGGTGTTTTTGGTAGTTCACTTAAGCATTTAAGTTACAAGGCATATAAGGAAGGGTACAAGGGTCGTCTTTACACACTCATTAAAGGCATAATTGGAATAAAAAGTTTGGTCTTGTTTTTAAAAAGGGACAAAACATGATTTGAAGATAGAAAGGAGAGAAGAAACGAAGAGAAGAGAAAAGGAGAGAGTTTCGGTTTTGAGAGAAAGGAAGGAGGAAAAGCTAGGGTTTCATCATTTTTGGGTTTTCAAAAGGGATTTTGAGGTTGTTCAAGAAGGGAAAAGGGTAGAGGAAGATAGGAACTTCCATTTGAGCTAACAATCTTGTTATTTCGTGAAGATTCAAGGTAAGTTTGATTTTAATCCTTTGGAGTTTTGGAAGAGTTTTGGTTCATGAAGCTTAAGAAATGTTTGGGTTTTAGTATTCTAGAATCGATTTTAGTAAATGTGTCTTTTGGGTTCTCAATTGGAGTTCCTATTGAATTGGGAATTTTGTTAATGTTGAGGGAATCAAGAGAGGCAAGAGGAGTAAAAGGAGAGGCATTTTGAGCAAGTCTTTAAGCAAGGGATTCAAGGTGGGTTTCATGTTTATAATTGAGTAATGAGCCATGATTATCTTTTCGAATTTAAGAGCATTAAATGATTTCAAATTGCTTCATGTTTTTGAAAAAGTGCCAATTTGGGCAATCTATTTTCAAGTCATGAAATATATATTATGTGGATTTTTGGTGATCCCCTAAGTTAAGTCAAGTGCACTTTGACCAAAGGCTTCTCCCACCTGCCTACTAGTGGCATGAAGCTCTTTTATGGACTCCCATAAGTTCACAGCTATGTAAGACCATTAAGTGGGATTGCGATAGTAAGTTCTGTTCACGGCTGCACAGGACCATTATTTGGAAATGTATAGTACGTTTTATTTTTGGATCCACCCAAACCATTCTGATGTACTTATATGCTTATGATTTTGTGAACAAGTTGATGAATGCATAAATTGTGTTTTTTGTGAATTGGACTACATGACAAGAATTTGACAAACATGTGCTTTATAAACTCAATATGAATTTTCTCAGTCAAATGAATATTTTCAAGGTTTTGCTTATTTCTCCATTTTAAACTTGTTACCCATGAGCTTTTAAGCTCACCCCTGTTGGAGTTACGTAAATATAGTGCCCTGGAAAGCAAGTGTATTTACATGTAACTTTATCTTCTTCAGTTACAGTTT
>JAOTAX010126010.1:0-19910 GCA_025629825.1 Erythroxylum guanchezii | reverse complement strand
TTTCTTAACATATTTTCACAAGTCAATGATCTCATTTCTTAATAACCTTAGTATGGACCAATCATCATTCAAATTTGGCTTTTTGAACTTTTATACATGTATCTCTTCTTTCAAATCTTCATTCTTTCATCTCACAAAGGCATATACATGACGTTATATGCCTTATTTCCTACTAGAACTATTGCAACTGCTATTATAGGCTCTGTTGAAATTGGAGATTGTTAGCAATCACAACATTCATCAATTCCTCCAAAGATGTACCTGAGTTTTGACAAGAAGCTTCTGGTCCACACGGGAATTACTATGCATCCTGCAAATTATCATGGAAGTAATTATGATGATTATCCCATCTATAACAAAAGTTAGATTGATCAGTCCAAACATTGTTATAAGATTGACAATATGAGTTATAAAAGAAATTACTTCCGTCCATATCAATATTTTTAATAAATCACAAACACGAAGCAAAATAAAGAAAGGATCACGAAATAACTAAAAAGAACCAATTACGAACAAATATATACAAAACACTAATTAAAATCACAAACAAAAACTAAAACACTTCACACCCTGGCAACGACATCAAAATTTGGTGAATGTTATCGCCTGCAATCAAATATAAAAAGAAACCAATTTCTTACAACACAAATTAATGTAGTGGTAGAAAGTAGGGATCGTTCCCATAAAGAATTCAGACGTTAGTAGTTAAGCAATAAAAAGGGGGTTTTAAGTTATGAATTAAACATAATTTAATTGGAATACAAAATTGAAAAATAAATAATAGTAAACCATAAGAATTTAACAATTAATAGGAATAAATCTTGGTTTCCAGTCTCCTTTATTATTAAACTTGCGTTGATCATCAACACTAAAAATAATGAATTTATTAGTTAAGAATTCCTCGTGGTAAATTTCTTTACCTATTTTCTCTTATGTTTAGTTAAATTGAAACATATATTCGAATTAACCCTTATTAATCAATAAACTAGATACGATCTCAAATTTAATTAAATAGTAGCTTTATAAATCAAGAAAATCGACAAACTAGACAACATACATACGATATATATTTAGCATAGACAACTATTTTTCCGAGAATCATGTCCCTAACGTAGTAGACAAAAAATCCTAGTCACTACTTTTGATTCAAAGAATTGAACATCAACCTGTTTAATCTAGCAATTGATTGAATAAAATCACAAACTAGTTGCGCACCTAGCTGTAAAATCACACAATCAAATAATAACCCTGAAAAATAATTAACACTTGATTAATAAATCAATTCGAATAAAGAACAAAAGTCTCACAACATTCAGAGTTCAATAACTAGGATTCTGTAAACCAAAGAGTTTAGTTACCTAACATCACAATTTTTCCAAACTATTTGGGATTGTCATAGGCGTTCTTATTGCTTGATTTTTCTCTTTTTCTGCTAGGCGTTGTTCTTCTCCTTTTTTCATTTCTTGAGCCACCACTCCTCTTTCGTAAGCTCTCTTCTATTCTCTTCTCATACTACTGTTCATGTGATGTGACAAATAAACTTTCTGTCCATTGCTCTTGTTCACATTTGTTTTAAAACCTACGTAGAACCTTTGCCTCCAAAGACAGCATTTTTGCTGCTTGCCAAACATCCTCCTGCATTGTATTTTGTGCTTTTGGGACATCCTTCCTACGCCGTCATTTTGGTTCATGTTATGTGTTAGATGTTGCATTTTATTCACATGCACGAGGCAGTTGCTTGGCTTGCACTTTTGGTTATGTCCTCCTCCACGTTGCACGAAGTTGCATGCATTTTGTTCTCATGGCCATTTCTTCACCATGCATGCATCCAATGTACGCGTGAGCTGAGTCTTGGCTGTTGCATTTTATTTCTTTAAGCTCCATCAAGTATATAGAAAATATTTAACAAAATTTAATCTCTTTTTAGATAAAATATGAAACTAAGCGACTTAAGTGATTAGTAATAAAATGCAACAACTTTTTCCCAAATGTGCTATGTTAATGATTTAAAACAATGTAAAATAAAGATGTAAAATATGTTAGAATTTTTACTTATCAGTCTCTGAAACTTTTGGTACTGTGGTTGGGGTTGCACTAGTGGGTTGTTGGTCTTCCACGAAAATTGGGGTGATTGTAGGTGTTTGAATATGGATCTCCCTTGGTTAAAAACCATTAAGTGAGTTCACTTGTTCTTCCCCATCTACCAAAGATTCTCAAGAATATGAACAAACATTAGCTCCATGACCATAAATTCCACATAAACCATGTACATCTTAATTTGGAACATTTTGGGATAGTCTTGTAGTTAGCATCTTTACACGCCTTGTTAACCCAGCTAATTGCATTTCTTAATTCGAGCTCACTTCATGAACTCTAGCTCTTCTTCCCCTCATGCTCTTTTGTTTAGAATTGGCCCTCAACATTTCAAAGATCTTATATGTTTCTTCGACAATCTTCTTTCCCATAACTCCTTCTACTGCATTTTCCAACATATACTGACATTATTGTGTCAATCTGTCATAAAAGAACTGGTTTTGCATGTGGAGTGGACACTAAATAAGCAAGAGTTTAAAGCATTCCCACGCCTTATGGAATGGCTCTCCCTCTATATGAGTGATGGTTGCTATCTTTGTCTGCAACTCAAAAGTCTTTTGATGGGAATAGAACTTTCCCATGAATCTGTTGTACACCTCCTCCCATGTAGTCAGTGATCCAAGTAGAAGGTCAGTAGCCATGCCTTGGCTTAAACCTTCAATGTGTGTGGGAAGCTTCTCATTTTGAGTTGATCTTCATTAAGGTTGTCCAACAGAAAGGTTTGGAGAGTGGTATAGAATTCTCGAATGAAGTTTAAAGGGTCTTTATTGGGAACCCTATAGAAAGATGGCATCATGTTGTAGTGGATACTCTTCAATTTATAATTTCTAACTACCTCTTCCAAACATATACATGAAGTGGCAGTGCCAATCACCAATCTAGCATACTACTTCATCACTAATTGTCTTTCACCCATCTTTTGGTTATTAAATTGATCTTCAAGCTTAGGTTCCTCGCAATCATCTTTAGCGTCCCCTTAAGGTCTTCGTATTTGATGTACGTTATCAATAAAAGGGATAGGTTCACTATCTACAGATCTCCTTCCTAGCATAAAGTAATTGAGTACACTTCCTAAGTCCTCCTACCTAGCTTAAACTAACTAAAGGCAATGTTAAATTAATAAAAAAAAACACGTAATAAAACATGTTAGTAAAATAAGACATGACTAAATTAATAATAGAAATTAACAAAACACATTAATAAAATAACACGATAAAACATGTATGCATAAATAAGTATAAACAATCAAAATCACTTTAGAAAATAAAAATAATCAAAATTAATTCAAGTTCAAAACACTAAACACCTCCCCGACAACGGTGCCAAAAACTTGTTGTGCCAAATTAAGTTCTAAAAATTACCTTAGCTATCCCACTCACAAATATACAAGGTAGTTGTAGTTGATTACCTAGGGTCATCTCCCATGGAGGTGAAATTGGTCTACTCAAATTAATCTTGAATAAAAAATAAAAACATATGCAATCATAAACATTCTATCCCGATTTGTTAAGTGACGACTTTAAAGAAAATCACAAAATTAAACTGATTCAACCAGAAGCAAAAATACATAGATTAATCGAAGTGGAAAACTTTTGAGAATTAATTTCACTAATTTAATCTCCTATGCATGACTAAGGGGAAATGATTGAATAGTTGTCTTACTAAAATTAATAGTTGGGTTCTAAGATCGACATGAATAATAGACTAAATCTAACTTTCGTATTCAACAAGTTATTATCCGAATTAATTATGGAAACCCGACTACTAATTACCACTTAAGTTAATATATTTCTAATTCTTAACCTAAGTGTCTATAGTTTCTCGTTCCATATTAACTTTCTCCTCTTGGTCTTTCGTTTAACACTAAAATGATGTAAAGTTTGATCATGCTATCACATTCATTCAGTTTAGAAACCATAGCAACATAAGACAACAACTTATTCCCTCAATCATGCATATTTGACTAAAATAGCTACATTAATCCTCAAGAAAAAGAGATCATCACATCACAGAAATAATAAGATGCATAATCTTTATATATTTCAATCCTATCTTGATCAATATAGGGGAAGTATTAAAGAAAAAAATTGAGTAAATAATTGAAATTATCTATCAAAAGCTAATAGCGTATAGGTCGGTTATGCTACAGAATAATGAATCCAGTAAAATAACAAAGAAATATTGCAACAGACAAGCAATAGAATAAGCAAACAAAGATCAGATAAGGGAGTTGCGGTGATCTCCTGCCCCTCTCAAGCTTCCTACATTAGCTCTCGCTCTCTGCTTGCTTCCTACATTAGCTCTCGCTTTCTACTTCTGCTTGGTCCTCACCGAAAAGATCAAAGACTCACACTATTTTCACCTTATTGTTGGGTTTCTCTCTACTCATCCGACTCTCTGTGTTTTTATGTCTCTTCTCCCCTTCTTTCTCTATCCATTCTTTATCTTCCAATCTCTCGGTGTGTGAGAATACAATATAGAATGTGTGTCCCATTTCCAGCCTCTATTCTTTCTATTTTTAGTGTCATGTTAGGTTTAGGTTTTCATGCTTTCAATCTATAGATGCCATGTAATAAAATGATGATTTAAAGAAAAATGATGTCTGGTTTGCATGAAGAGTTCACTTGGCCTTCTCACCCCCATGAGTGGCCTCTCACGGGTGTGACTTAACTGTCATAATTTGTGAGAAGCAAGGCTACTGGTGAGAATGTGAGGCATTGTAGTTGGCATCATGAAGCGTGGTAGCTGGCAAGATGAACAAGCATCCAACTAGCACCATGAGCATTTATGGAAGTTGCATGGTGTTGGCATCACCGTGAAGCATGGAAGCTGGCGAGGTGAGAGCATAGCAGCTAGTGCAGGTCGTGAGAAGGTAGCTAGAAACATGCATGGTTTTTTCAACTTGAGAATCATGGCTAAGAGCTAGGTGAGAAGATCACTATAGCTATCAAGAAGCACCATGGGAGATAGTTAGATAAGAAGATTACCGTGAGAAGGCATGAGCTAAAGTGAGTGTAATATGCAATTAACGTATATGACCATGCAATCAACGTGTGTTACCCATTTTCATACAAAGTTCTTATTTTTCATGCCACATTCACAAAATTTTCCATTTAACATTCTTGCAAAAATCACACCATTTTCATTCAATTCATCTCACATTTGGATCAAAACACAAGAATTTGTAACCCAACTCAAGATATGAAAGAAGTTAAAAGCAATAAAAACTTAGCATAACATGAGCTCTTAGTTTTAAAGAAGAGAGGAAACATACCTCATATTTGGGAGATCCATGGAGGGATGAACTTCCTAACACTGGTTTGGAGTTGATATCAACAGTAAAGAACCAGTTAAGCATTCTCTTCATTGTGTTTGTTGTTTTTTCTCTTTTAGGGATTGATTATGTTATCCTATGTCTATTGTTTGGGTGTTGTGTTTCCCTTTTAGGGATTGATTATGATATCCTATGTCTATTGTTTGGGTGTTGTGTAAGAATGATTGACTGCTTTATTTGATTGTTTTTATGTACAAAACCATTGCTAGAATTTCAATATAATCCATAATTGTTATATTGAGATTAATTTGTGGCAACCAATGGTTTTTGATCATTAGGGATAACATAACTTAGGTTAAATCACCTAAGCTTGTGTGGTTGGTACCGTGATTAATCCATTTTCCTAATTCATAATGTAGTTGTCTAGTTAAATCTACAGAGCTTATTATAGGTTATTTGATAGCTAGGTTTAATTAACGAGCTCTTCTTAATTAAACACAAAATAAGGAAAAACCGCGGTTAACAGAGCTTATTGTTAATGAAGTATGTTTAACTGTGTGTAGGCTGAGATTGAACCGATGATTGGGACCTTAATGTATTCATCACTTTTCTGATTTTTGAATGTTTTCTTTAATTTGTTTTAGTTATTTTAGTTTAGTTTTATTTTCTTATTTAAAATCAAACAAAACCCCCCAAACCTAAACACTAATTCTTTTCATAACAAAAGCTAACACTACACTCTCTATGGGTTCGCCCTAGATTCATTACTACTATAGTTTTAGGTCTAGTTATTTTGAGTAGTGTTACGACGCGCTACATCAATTTTGGTGTCGTTGTTGAGAGTGCGATATTTTAGTTTTTGTTATTAATTTTAGTTGGTGTTTTGTAAATATTTGTTTGTAATTAGTTTCTTTTCAGTTATTTCTTGATCTTTTTAATTTTTGTTTAGTGTTTATGTGTTTAAAAAAATACATGGAAGGAAGTAGTTTCTTTTATAACTTATATTCCTAATCCTATAGCTCATATTGGAATGATCATACTAACTTTAGTTACAGATGGGATAACTAGCAAAATTACTTCCTTGATAGTTTGCAGGATGCAGAACAATTCTTGTATAGACTAGAAGCTTCTTATTACGACTCAAGTACATCTCTAGAAGAACTAGTTAATGCTGTCGCTACTAATAGTTTGCAATTTCAGCAGGAGGAAAGGTAATTTTGGCAAGTTACAAGGTTTAGCATCCAAAATTTAGAGTGACAGCAAAACTCAAGTACATCTTTAGAAGAATTAGTTAACGTTTGTGTTGCTAATACTTTGCAAGTTCAGTAGGATATGATACAATTCTAGCAAGAAGCAATGTCTTGAATCCAAAACTTGATAAGCTAGATGGGTCAGCTGGCGAAAGCTATTAACCGCCTAACATCACAAAACGTAGAGATGCAACCATCTCAACTCAAGGTGTACGTAAGAGACGTTAGTGTAGAGATCTTACAGAGTGGAGAGGAGCTTGAGAATCTTAAGAGGACTACTCAAGGGATTGTTTGTGAAGAAGAAGTTGAGAAGGAGCTCGAAGCAAAAAATGAAATATCATTTAGCTCAAAGGTAAATGTTGAGTCCTTTATCATTGTTAATATTAACCCTTCACCTTTACATAGTAGATTAGAGAAATGAAATGAGGAGGAAATAGGTGAAGAAACATTCGAGAAATTCCAAGGGTGTGGGGACTCAGTAAAGATTGAGATTTTGAAGATAGGGAATATGCTGAAAATTAGAGGTCATCAACTTAGGCCCTATCCAGAACAACCTCAAGTGGAAGAAGCTTATGTGACACCTGACGATCATAATTTTGTCACGTGATAAGGAGAAAAAGGAGTCAAGCTAGTGATAATAAACAAAGGCGCTTCTTGGGAGGCAACCCAAGGGAAGTTTATTTCTTTTCTTTACATTTCGTACTTCTTTCTTATATGCATGTTTGTTTTTAAGTTTGTTTGTTCTTACTTGTCTTTAAGTTTTCAATCAAAGAGAGATATAATCAAACAAATAAACAAACATTTTCTCAATTTTCTATTGCTTCTAGGACTATATAGTTATGATTAAAGAGTGAATTGACTAGAAGAATTCATAGAAACTTAATATGTACTTTTACTCTTGTGATTGGTCAATATGCATTATCTTTAGAAGAGTAGTGACTAGTGGTAGACACAAGCCAATAAGATTTTGAGTCTTATTAGACTGACACATCTATAACGGTCTCATTGTCTTTTGTTTATGTGTGACCTTCATGACATGTACATCCTAACTTTACTTTGATTTTCTATTCAAGACCACATTTTTATTACATACATTAACATGAAAATGATATAGGCATTCTTTTTTTCGTAAGCTATATTAGCCAAACAGCCTACCTATCGTTATGATTTTTCCTTTTGATAAGTCCCCTTGAGACTTTATTTACCTTTTCTTTTTGAGCTAATCACATTACTTGCTTTAGACCTAACCAAAATGTCCTACCTAAGCCTTAAGCTAGTGGAGCATTGGTTAATTTTTGATGATTGTGGATGTATAAAAGTATAAGTGAAGAGGTGTGCATATATGTGGGATAGTTATAATTGTTGCGATGCTATTTTATGTCTTATCAATGAAATTCCCATGTTGATGTAGCTTCTTTCAATTTTTTATGAAAAGAAAAAGAAAATGAAAAAAAGAGAAAAGCAAAAGAAAATGATAAAAGAAAAAAAGAAAAAAGAAAAGGAAAAGAAAAAGAAAAAAAGAATTTAAATAAAAGTATCAAGGAGGAAATGCATATGTTTTGCAAAGTTATTTATGGTTAGTCTTTCCTCTTAAAGTTAAATTGAACAGGTAATTTGAATATGATGCATATGAGGTAGATGTGGCTTTGAAGGATCACTCCTTGTAGTTTCAATGTATTGTCGTCAATTATATGAGCGATTCATTTTAGTTGATTATAATTCATGTAGTTTGTGGTGTGATAACTTGAATTTGAACTATGAAACATAGTTTTTGCATTCATCATAGTTGATGTACACAATTGTGAGTTAATGTTGGTTTTTGCATTTGATATTATATTGAGTTTTTTTCTTGTTTCACTAGCTTTAATGGTTTTCACACTACACAGTCCAAATACATCTCACCTTAACCTTGCCCACATTGTAACCTTGAAAAGTCCTTTGATTCATGATTATGCATGTGAATCCTAGTGGTGGAGAAATTAAATGATTTGTAGAGTTATGGAATGTCATGATCATGAATGGCTTTTTAGTGTACCTATGGATATATCTTATTTGAACACATTTTTGTCGAAGTCTACTTCTGGATTGCTCAATTTCTAAAGGTAATAAATGTTGATTGATCATGAGTAGAAGCATTGAATGTTAAGTTCTTGCTACGGTTTTTGAAAGTTGCTTCTCTTTACTTATGATTATCTGTTTTTGGGAAATATGGAAAATGAGTAAGTATTTTTGAGTTTATGACTTTAATTTTGATGTTTTGCCTGAGGAGGATCAAAAGCTAAGTGTGGCGGAAGTTGACAAAGCACGTCAAATCACTAAAGACTCACCTTCCATCTCTAGTTCAACGTCAAAAGATTATTACTACACATATAAGACATCAAGCTCCCCTTCCTTTTCTAAGACCTTTTACTCTTCCTCAAACTTTCCTTCTAGCATCAAGATATCTATTCGTTGTATGTCTCGAAGAGTCACAGTGCATTTTATAGGACATTCATTTTTAAACAGCTAATAACCCTAATAACAGAAGCACTTCTAATCTTTCTTGCTATGTAACTTAGCATTGATAAAATTAAAAAAACTAAACTAGGATTGGAACAATAATGAATTTAGACTAAGGAAAATACTACAAAAAGTTGATATCAAATAAATAATACCTAGTCATGAATCCCCCCTAAGAATTCTTAATATTAACCTTTTATTATGTAACTGAAATATTGATTGTTAGACTGTAGAAATTCGTATCTTATGTTAATAACTTTCTCAAAACTATTAACAATCAATCCCTTAGTTGATTAACTAAAACCTCTTTATAGTTGAACCCCTAAGATTACATTATTGATTTGTGAATTTCACTATTAGGTTTGACCATAATCCCGAAGAATTATGTTGACCTATCTCTAAGTTTCTATGCAACTCCTTCCAATTATGGTAGATCTATTCAGAAAAAGGATTTATCAATCTCAATCTTATGAAATCAAATCATGTACCAATATTCTGGATATATTAGATCAAGAATATAAAACATAATTGAATCACAATAATTCAATCAATAAAATTGCATAGAATAAAAAAATTAAATCATATTGTTATCATAACTTAGGGTCCATCACACCTAGGAACTAAACAATTTAGTTCCTATCCGTAGACAACGAAATCAATAAATATTCAGAAGAAAAAATAGAAATGAAAGAAGTCATAATATAAATCTCCCTTTTCCCTAATGAATCTTTTTGATATTTGGATTGAATGAAGCTCTTTATCGAATCTTGTGACGTAATCTACATGTTTTCATTATCCTCATTTCAAAATTGACTCTTCTATGTGTTTATTAAATCTCAAAAATGATCTAAAACTTGCCTCCTCATATTCTGCCTTTGTTCACATCTTTTTATAGTAAAAAGAAAACTAGGGTTTATAAGATACACACGGTCACTTACACAATCATGTAGGAGAACGTGTACTTCTAAAAACACCTAAATTTGTGAATTTACATGGGAATAGAGATTTATACAGGCAATATACATGGGCGTGTACGTCAGCATCCATAGGCATATAACTTCACATGATCAAAAACAAAATTGTTCAAATCTCAACATGTTTATAGAGACTTACACAGTCATTGTTCACGGTCGTGTATCTCTAAGTTGCTTCAAATCTTCGTTTTATTCTACGATTTCATTCAAATTCTTCTCCTTTTAGTCCAAGAAGGCAATTATCACCTATAAACACACTTGAAGTGAATCAAGTACCAAAAAGACTAAAAAATATTTTAAAAAGAAAAACACAGTAAATATGGGTATATAAATATATTCAAATAACCGTTTATAAAACATCCCTATACTTAAGCTTTTGCTTATCCTTAAGCAAATCATAATGTAAATTATCAATCTTATAAACATCCATCCCTTATTAACCTCAACATGTCCTTCCATACCTTAAATCATCATATCATATTTATCAAATTAACATATAATGGGATTCAAGTTATTATAAAACCAACCTTCATACATCAATATTGAGATTAATGACATAGATAATCTTTTTGAAATCAAAAGCATAAATTTGTACACCCTCACCAAGGTTTCAGCCAATGCACTCAAAGTGTTCAGGGTAAAAAGTAAGAACCCTCAAATAATGCATAGAAGGATTCTTAACCATAAGCTTGCAATAAAATCATATCTCTGCCACTTATAAGCAAATTAGAAAACAAAATCAAAAGGTCTTAATATAAGATTTTAATGGGGCTTAGTTATACTATAATAGGGATACTAGAAAGGGTGATAAAATTTACAAAAAAAAATTACAAGAAACTTAGTTTTCATAATATAGGTCTTTCCCACCATAAGTCCATTGGTACTATATCTTTAACACTTTTTTTTCTTCTTTTCTATTTCACTTATTATTCTTGCAATATTTTTTTCAAGCATTCATCATATACCAACAATTAAAGGAATATTAGACCTTTACAAATTTTAAGTTCCAAGAAATCAAATAAATGTAAATAGCCTTCGGGGTTTAAAATAATAAAAAGGCTTCAAGAAAGATAAGGTAAAGCTAATAATGTGGTTATTATCAATGAAAAAGGCTAAGTTTCAAAATTGGTTACTCTTAACGGATAAAATATGGTGAGGTAATTATCAAGAAAATAGGCTAAACAAATGTTGAATCTAATTACCTTTATCATTTCAATGCTTCTAATTTAGCAAATGTGGTCTCGATATGAATAATAAAAGCAAGTTCTAGAATCATCCAATTATGCATAATAACTCACATGAAATAATAGAAGAGCTTAAATAATGATGCATTCACTCTTAAGCTTAAAAAAACTAAAAAAAAATGATATTGTGTGTAAATAATATGCAATTTTCATTCAAATTAATTATTTCATTGACTATTAACAATATGACTTATATAAGCAAGTTTACTCAAACTTTCATCCTTTTGCATACTAATTTAATTAAAAAATCAATAATGATCTCAAGTATTTTGGAAAATTTTTAACTAATTCGGAATATCAATTAATAAGATCTAATAACAAAGATTATGACAAGCTTAAGAAATCACCTCCCCACACTTAAATTGTACATTGTCCACAATTGAAGCACATCAAAATCGAGTAATAAGAATTATAGAGTTCTAAATTTGATTGAAGGTTCCATTCAATATGAGATACAATAATCCTTGCAAAATAAAAATATAAATAAAAAGGGATAAAAAAGATATAATAAAATAAAGAATAAAGAATAAAGAATAACGAAAATAACTAAGAAATATGGAAATAAAAAATGGCATAAATGAAAATAATATTGTATCAACGTTTAGAAAAAAATCAAATAACAAAGGAAAGAGAAAATTACACAAATAAGGAGATAAAGGAAAGAGAAGATCAAAATTAAGCATCTCAATCTTGCTGTGTTCGTCGATGGAGGGTCCTCAAGTTGTATAGCCTCAAAATAGGGAGGGTTTGAAGACAATGTAGCCGCTCCAGATTGTGGAGGTTGAAAAGTCATCCCATGATTACTTGCCATCTGCATCAATAGGTCTCCCATTCATCTAGTATAGGCTTCGAGGTATCCTATTTGCTCTACAATCTCCACCTGTTGTACTCGTATAGTACGTTAAGTACCCAAGATCTGCTGGTAGCGCATTGTAACACTACAAAAAATAACTAAACTTAAAACTATAGCTAGTGATAAGTCTAGGTCGATCCCATAGAGAGTGTGTATAACTTTCAAAATTGATGTTGGTTTAATTTCAAATAAGAAAATAAAGTGAAATTAAACTAATGAAAGCAAATTAAAGAAAACAATTAAAAAGTGATGAATGGATTTGGAATCTAGTCCTTAGTTCAATCTCTGCATTTATACAAATTAGTATACTTCAATGTCTTGTTATTCTCATACTTCTCCTAACAACTATTAATCGTAGGTTAATAACAAACTCTGTTAACACTGGTTTTCCCTTAAGTCTTGTTTAGTTAAATCAAGCTCTTTAACTAAACCTAGCCATCGAACAAACTATAACAAGCTCTCTAGATTTAATAGGGCAGCCTCATTACGAGTTAGGAAAAAAGATTAATCAAGGCTACGTTAACCAAGATTACGTTATCCCGAATGATTCAACACCAATAGTTTCCACAAATGAATCCAAACACAACAATTACATATTGTATTTAAGATTTTAGTAATGAGTTCATACATAAATAATATAACGAAAACAAGAATAATGATCATCCATATATAAATACCCAAATCAATAAACATAGAATAATGTAAACAATCCCCAAAGAGAGAATGATACAATAATACACAATGAAGATACACCCAAAAGTGTTCTTCAGCTTCGATTTCAACCTGAAACCTGAATGAGGTAACCTAGCCCTCCATGGGTCTCCAAAGAGTGCATGCTCTGCCTTCATTTTCTCCTAAAACCGATCTATACTTGTTTAGCTGTTCAAATGTCATTTTATATTAAAAGTTAGGGTTCTGGGGATTGATACACGGTCATGTATCAAACTGTATAAGTCAGAAAAATGTGAAACTCATAAGGGTACATGGTTGGATACACAATTATGTATCCAATCGTATAAGCCAAAAATTTATCTTTCAAATGCATACACGGTCATGTATCTCCCAAGTTTTGCTAAATTGTTATTCTTCTTGTGATTTCTTATCAATGCTCACCCTGATCCACCTCCTTTTTGTTCTACAATGGTAACTGAATTTGAACATCAAAATGTTAGCTCAATGAATGTGCTCTTAACTCATTTTAGCTTTTATACTTCAAAATTGTAATTAAAATCAAATATAAACTAAAATGAGTATCTTAATCATTTCACATCAATATTCACTAAGTGTTAAGAAGTGGATGTATAAACAATTAAGCACACATCAAATTCTCCCACACTTAGCCTTTGACCTTCCTTAGGCAAAACAACAAAATCAAAGTCACAAACTAAGCACTTTTATAATTTCCATATTTCCTAAGAATAGATAGCCATAAGTAAAGAGAAATAGCTTTCAAAATCATAGCAAAAACTAAACATTCAATGCCTCTACTCATGATCAATAAACAATTACCATCTTTAGAAAATGAGCAATCTGGTGGTAAACTTGGACAAAATGTGTTTAAATAGTATTGATATATAGGTACACTTAAAACCATTATTATCAAAACATTCCACAACTTTACATATCATTTCATTTCTCCACCACTAAGATTCACATGCATAATTATGAATTAAAGGACTTTTCTAATGTTGTAATGTGGGCAAGGTTAAGGTAAGATGTATTTGGGTAACTTAGCACAAAAGCCATCAAAGCTCGTAAAGCGAGAAAAACATTCAATGTAACATCAAGTGCAAAATTTAAGCTCTCACACCACAACCCTTATAAAGCATAAGGAATTAAAATGAATCACTCATACAATTGACAAAAAATAATACATTATAACCATAAGTGGTGATCCTTCAAAACATTATCTACCTCATATGCATCATACTCAAATCACCTATTACATACAACTTTAGGAGGAAAAACTAATCATGATAAGTTTGCAAAACAATTACATTTCCTCCATGATACTTTTGTCTAAACATATTTTTTCTTTCTTTTATTTTCTTTTGATTTTCTCTTTTCATTTTTCCTCTTTTTTTTTAAAAAATGAAAGAAACTACATCAACATTGGAAATTCATCGATAAGAGATAAAATGACATTCCAACAATTATAACCAACCCACACATATACGCACCCCCATACTTACACTTTTGTACATCCACAAACATCGACAGTAAATAAATGCTTCACTAGCTTTAAGGCTTAGGTAGGACCTTTAGTTAGGTTAAAAGCATGCATTGTGGTTAGCATAAAAACAAAAGGCAAATAAGGCTCAAAGGGACTTAATAAAGGGAAAATTCATATTAATAGGTAGGTTACTTGGCTAATGAAGCTTATGAAACAAAAAAATGTCTATATCATTTCCATATTAACATATGTGATAAAAGTGTGGTCTCAAAAAAAAATCAAAGCAAAGTTAAGATAAACAAAAAAATGCCTATATCATTTCCATATTAACATATGTGATAAAAGTGTGGTCTAAAAAAAAAATCAAAGCAAAGTTAAGATTTACATGTCATGAAGGTCACACATACATAAAACAATGAGATTGATATAGATGTGTCAGTCTATAAAGGCTCAAACTCACTGGTTTGTGTCTGCCATTAGTCATTACTCTTCCAAAGATAATGTACATTGACCAATCAAAAAAGTAAAAGTACAAGCTTATTTAGCCATGAATTTCTCTAGTTAATTCACTCTCCAGTTATTGCTATATAGTCTTACAAGCAATAGAAAAAGCGAAAATGTTTGTTTGATTGATTGATTTTCAAACACGTAAGAAAACACATAAGCAACAAACAAGTTTAAAATGTGCATAAAAACTAAGATCCCCATACTTGAAACTTACATTGTCCCCAGTGTAACATTGAATGTAAGAAACAGAGCATTTTATTCTTTGTTTCAAAGTTTCAAGAGAAAGAAGCAGAGGCGACAGAAGTTACTTCTTGGAGATTCATAGAGAAGATGGAAGGCTAGGCTTCCTAACACCGGTTCGAAGGTGAAATCGATGCACGAGTCATAGTTAAGCATATTTCTCTTTATTTAATGTTGAATCTGTCTTTAGGGATTATTGTTGTTGTTTTATGTTGAATGATTTGGGTATTTTAAAGATGATCTTAATGCGTTCATTGGATTGTTTTATTACAAACCCATTGCTAGAATCTTGAATATAATCTGTAATTTTTGTGTTTGAGATTCATTAGTGGTCACTAATGACCTTGAATCATTAGGAACAATGTAACTTAGGTAAGATAACCCGAGTTTGTGAGGTTACTACCTACATTGATCCGTTTTCTATTTCGTAATGCTGCTGCTCAATTAAATCTAAAGATCATATTCTAGGTTATTCGATAGTTAGGTTGAATTAACAAGTGTCTCTTAATTAAACATGACCTAAGGGAAAACTAGGATTAGTAGAATGTGTTATTAGTCCATGATCAATAGTTCTAGGAGACGTATGAAAACATTATAATTTAATCGTGTGTTGGTCAAGATTGACCCAAGAATCGGGTTTTAAGTGTTTAATCGTGTGTAAGTCAAGATTGATTCGAGAATCGGGTTTTACACATATTTGATACTTTTATCATTTTTAACTGTTTTCGATAAATTGCTTCCATTAGTCTAATTTTTTATTTTGTTTTCTAGATTGCATCAACTCAAACACCCCCTCCCCCCCCCCCCTTTTAATTCCTTTACATCAATTATTTTTATTGTAAAAATTAACTGAACATTTCCTGTGAATACGATCCCGAGTCACCATAGTTACAAATTTTTAATATGCAAAGTTAGGTAAATTTTGTAGTGCACTTAGCTTACGCTATCAATTGCTTAAAGCCTTCCACTATCAAGCTTATTCTAGCCACCACTGCCTCCTGATTAACCAAAGCCCTAGTAAGATTTATTCTAAGGAATTATTTCCTTTATTGTCTATCAGACCATGTAAAGTGATTCCCTTTATTGTCTATTTCCTAATGCAATTTTTGAAATTGATGCATGGTGGAATGGAATCTATCCTTGCTTCAATTTTAGAATTGAAAAGGATACAATTAAAGTCACCATTAATTATCCATATTTCATATTTATTCTAGGTGACATGTTACATAATTTTTGCCTTAGAGACTTTCTTTGGAACGAAAGGTTAGCATAATAGAAAAAGCTAAAGAATAGCTTCTAGCTTTTCATTCTTAAAGTAGCATAGATGTGGATAGATTGGTCATTAGAGCAGTGACTAGTTACCTCAATGTATTAAGGATTGAAAGCCATAATGATCCTTCCATTACGATGTGAGCTATAATAGGTAAGTAAGGAACAATTATTTCGAAAGAACCACAACTTCTTCCAATTGCTCCTGACAGCGTGTTATGACGTTAGTCAAAATAAAAACTAGACTACTATTATAAAAGTGGTAAGTCTAGGTCGATCTCATAGAGAGTGTGTGTAAAGTTAGTGAATGAAATTAATCAGTGTTTAGGTTAAAGGGGTTTTGGATTTTAGAAATAAGAAAATAAAATGAAACTAGACTAATAAAAACAAATTAAGGAAAAAAATGATAAAAGTGGAGAATTCAGTAGGGACCTGGTTCTTTGGTTCAATCTTGGCCTACATCCTAATCAAACATATTTCATTGATTTGTTGTTCTTAAACCTCTCCTAACAACTATTAATCGTGGGGTTAATACTTAACCTAAGTTTTCCGTTAGGTAGTGTTTAATCAAGATACGATCATTAATTAAACCTAACCACCAAATAACCTAGGATACGATCTCTAGATTTAATTAGACAGTAGCATTATGAATTAGGAAAACTGATTACTCAAGGCAACAACCATATACAATGCCTCATTTAACCTAGATTATGTTATCCATAATGGTTACGAATCATTAGTCTCTACACTTGAATTTCATCATAACAATTGTAGATTATATCGAAATTCTAGCAATGGGTTTACAAATAAACGATTCAATGAATGCATTAAAATCATCTTTTCACAATACCCAATAGATTCATACATAAATAACCAAACAATAACAAGAATACAGTTATCTATACACAAAACTCAAATCAATTATATAGCACCCCACTCCTGCAAGACACGTACCCGACAACCTGAGGGATATCCGAGACCGTGCCCCTCAAAGGTGGTATGCTAGAACACTAATTTAGTCAAAACTCAATACAAAATTTTTTTTTGAAACCACAATAACAAACATAATATGCAGAAATCAGTAATCAATTTTGGGCCCATTTTCCTTCATAAACATCTTCAATCAACACATTACAATCATTAGAATTTCAATAGCTAATTGGGGCCCACTATAAATACAAAACACTGTTTTACAGAAAATTGCGGAATACAAATTATACAAGAATAGGATAACACTTATGCAGATGCGAACTGATCCCGACCTCTATCTCTGACTTTTATGTAGTAGGTATACTCCCGTTTGCCTAACGGGGTATTCTTCTGATCCTGAAAAATAATTGCAAATTTTAGGTGAGTTTTGCGAACTCAATAAGTGACCATCATCGATGGCTCACCCAATCACGTAACTTATAATTTACATTCCCTTCATTTCACATTTCACATTCAATACAATTTGATCATTCATATTATGCATATGCAATGCACATGAGACTCACTTTCCATTTACTACTTTGTTATGACTAAGTGCCTAAACTGTCCCATATAGGGCTCATTGATAACTGTGCCCAAAAGTTATTCAGAGCCTTAGGCTCAACGTTTAATGAGTACTATATGGGAAAGTAATTAATGAGTCCCAGGACTCATTAATTACTTTCCCATATAGTACTCATTAAACGTTGAGCTTGAGGCTCTGAATAACTTTTGAGCTTAAGGCTCTTTTTTTACTTGTTGAGCTTTCAGCTCTGATCGGTTGCTACTCTGGTCACAACTGCCATTATGTTTCATGCATTCATGAAATGAAATGTATCAATCACATTTGCATGATCCTATTCAATCACATTCCCATATCATCGGATCTTAGTCCTGTATTCAACATTAAGTTGAGAATCACATTTTCACTTACATGCCTCATTCAAAACCCATTTATTATCAAATTACGCACACTTAGTTCATCTCATTCACATACAAGCAACACTTCAATATCTCAACCCAGCATCACAATCATTGAATCTCCTGTCCGAAAACCAACACAATCAATCACATTCATATAAACATTCAGTAGTTAATCAATAACAAAATTCACACTAATAAAAAATGAAATGAGACCATCTAGGTCTACTCACAGTATGCTCCAGATTAGCATTTGCTTCCAAATTTTGGGAGCGCCTGAATGCGGTCATTTAACCTGCACAATCCATTTATGCAAGATACACATACATCACAATTTGTACAATCATAAGTGTTTAATAATGCACATGAATGAAAAGAATTATGTACAATGCATGTTCATGACAATTCTGGGTATTTATCCATCAATTTCATCACAAAATCATTATCATATGAAAACTCATCTAAGTATAACTTATACTTTGGTTTATGCCTCGCTAAAACCATTAATTCACAATTCATTTCTCATTGAATCACTTCAAATTTTTCTAGGACAACCCTTTCTAGTCTACTGTTCACATATAATCAGAAGGCCAAAATGAGGTAATTTGGTCAAACTCTCTTCTAGAAAAGTGTTCACCTATGTCTTATGTTTCTATTGACATTAAAATCACTCACTTTGGTTCATAAATTTGGAAGATATGCCTCAAACATTCTCGGGTTGTTCATATACAAAAACAATGTACTTTGCACATCTTCCATCCAGAATTTAAATATCTTAGAGAATGAATCAAGATTCTACTTCTTCAGATAATTGATATCCCTATTTCTCTACTTTACTTAAAATCAAAAACCATCTCATTTGGGTGACTAAAGATCAAGATATAACCTAAATACCCAAACATGTTCAGTGAAAACACACCAGTTCATACTCTTCCAAAAGATTCCTTCACTTTCTTTTGATCAAACCTTTCCAAATAAATTCACAATGCTACAATTTTTCATGGAGAGATACAAAAATGTGTTAGGAATCTATTGGTTCAATAATCACTTCATTTAGTGGTCGGGTTATGAGGTTATGGTCAAAAGAATGAACCATGCGCATGTCCTCAACCACATTGTACCTATCTCGGGACAATTGGCATAACGTTCACTAGGGATATCGGATTAAGGTCATTCTTAGATAGTTTGAAAGGGGACTTCTATATCTACAACTTTCTTGAAGACTCTGAAGTGAAATTCTGTCACTTAGAGACACACAGCCATGTGAAATCACATGGTCAGACCGTGTGTCTTTCAGGTCAGATTGTGTGTTTTGCATCAAAAACATACGGGCCGTGTGAATTTACACGATCTGACCATATAACCTTTGGGTTTACTAAATTTTTCATCTCCAAAACCCCTTAAAAGGATCCTAAACCCATTCTAACATCACATACACTCTTAATCTTCCCAAATTCACCTCTTCTTATGCAATTATCACTATCTAACCATTTAAACACCAAGTATAATTCATTCACTCCTAATTCCCAACTCATTTAATTCATCATCTCTATGGAAAACATCTTCAAATATATACCCAATTTCAACTCAACATCATCCATGCACATTTCATATTTCCCACTTGATCATAAACACCCAAAATA
>JAOTAX010126003.1:0-19911 GCA_025629825.1 Erythroxylum guanchezii | reverse complement strand
TTCGTTCCGATTCGATTCGTTGTGATTCGATACTTTCGCTTTGTATGTCGCTTTCGTTTGGTTTTGAAATCCGTTTGGTTCATTCCGTTCTTTCGTTTTCGTTTCCGTCTTCCATTTTTCCGGTTGGGATCCGGTTCCCAGGATCGGGACTCAACAATAGCATACTCAACATGATTCTAGTTACATCATCTGCAAAGAGTTACCAAATCCATTTACATAGTTCATTTTAGATACAACACTTGAGCTTATCTGTAAATAGCTAGAGGTAACACTAAAGCTCATCTACAACATACCAACTCATCCTAGTTACAAGATTTATATAAATTTTAGAGCTAAAAGTTACAAATTGTCGCACTAACTTAACGCTTTAATATTAAAGGTCTCTAACCTTAAAAACTCATAGATATGGTTCACTCTAACTCATTCTCATTGTGATATTGATTTGGTCATAGTTTGCCACCAATATTTTCCTTTTCGAAAAGACTAAGCTTTCATATAGCTTCAATATTGTATATTTTTTTACAAACCTTGCATTCCTTAAATAGTACTATAACCAAGTGTCAATTTAAAGATGGTGTGATCTCCCTTTTTTCATCTAAAGTAGTTGTATTAACCAATTCACTCCATAGGAGTTGAATTCTCTCCCATTTAACCTTATTGAAACTATATTTAAAAAATAGATGGTCTATTGCTTTTGACTTTAGGTTGTAAATTTTGCAAGTTAGATTAAAGCTCCAAACATCTTTTGTTTTTTCCATTGTTCTTAACATATTCCTAATGTCTCGCCAAACCACAAATGAAACCTTAGGGGGTTAAGTTTAAATCAAACTAGTTTATGTCAAGGAACTTTGGGATTGACTATTTTAAAAATGAAGTGACATTTTTTTTGAACACTCTAGATGAATGTCTTTGTTATAAGATATTGTCCTTTTAGTTTTGATTTAGATTATACATTAGAAGAATGTTTTGAATAAGTGAAAGATCCTTAAAGCTACAATACCACTCATTACCTTTGATTAACTTTTTTATTTTCCTTTAGACTTAATCATATGTCTCATGCTAACGCATTAAAGGAAAGATGACGAGGTCCTAATTCACTTTAATTTTCATGCTAAAAGCCCAAGTTCTCTTTCCATTGCCTAATTAGCTTTTCCATTCCCATTATAGCTTCTCCCTAATCTTTAAGATTTTATTCATGGTATAAAAGGTGTTAACTCTATGTTTTAATTCCTAGAAGCAACTTTTCTCCAAATAGTGAGAATATATCCATCTCACCCATAATGCATCCTTATCTATAAGGATTCTCCATGTTTTTGTTTTTGGAGTTTTAATGAATTTGTATTAAATATAGTAAAAACTATTACAACATTAAATGGAGATCAAATAGAATCCATGCAGTTAATGCAAGAGTACAAAATAAAGATAAAGGGAGGAATGAAGAGGGGCTACAAAAATAGTAAAAGAGAAGTCACATATGCCACTTTCATCTAATATCCAGAGTGAGATGGTGTTCCATGCTTTGGGCAAGTGATAGGTAATTTTCTAAATTTTAAATTAAAACCTCTTATCCTACAAGTATACATATCGGAAATTGCAGTATAGATAGGTATTGTCCCACAGGAATTGGTTAGTCACCGAAATTATCTAAATTTTGTTTTGTTCAGGAAACTCAAATAAGTAAATCTTAAAGATCCAAAATATAAAAATTAAGAGTCATACATACACACTTTAGGGTTGTCACAAAAGTAAGAACACAAATTTAGAAAATGATGAATCAAAGTATCAATTTAAAAACTTAGGATTGTCATTACCTAACTATGTATTCTCTCACTTTAGCAATATTCATTATGTTCAGTCCAAATTTTCCTAATGTCCTGGTTCTTTCACTCTCATTACTTAAACCAAATATGCCCTGTTTTGATGATGTAAATGAATTATGTAAGCTCTCACTTCCCATTTTTCACTTAACCATTAAAAGGATATGAACAAAATTTTGGACAGCCACTTTTCCATTCAAGATCTCTCTCCAAATGGCAAGGTAACTTGATATATGGAGTGATCTTGGTGTAAGCCCACTCTCATGGCACTAACTAAAATATTTCTTAATTCCATATCTCTATGTGTGTTGAGTATGGATAGCTATATACCATAAACATCAAACACATCCATAACATTGAATAAAGTGAGATACTCCATAGTTTAGGCAATAACAACCCTAATAACTACTTAGAAATCCATCAAAATCTCATCCAACATGTTCATAACATATCCATACATCCTTCTCAATCAACAAAATACAACAAAGAAGCAAGAAAAGCGAAGAAGTTAGGCTTATATGTTGAAGAGCAAAGCTGGAATTCTATGGTGGCAGCTTTGTGTCTCCTTGAAATACTTTGATTCCACCTTGAATTCTCTTGGTTTTTTTCTCTCAAAGATGCGTTATTCTCTCTCCCTTGGATTTCTTGCAAGAACTCCTCTTTTCTAGGGTTTAAAATTTTTTATACCCCATTTAATGCTTAAAACGACGTAGGAAGGAGGAAGTTGCCAGCTGGAATTTTCCAAAAAACTCTATTTTTTGTCTTGACTTCAATCTGTGATATCTTATTGATTTCTTATCAAAATTGGGCTATTATTTCACCAATTTGAAACTAAATTTCTCCTATTTCTTTTGGATAAAAACGAAAAAAATCTAATAAGAATTGTATCTTGCGAAAGCTTAACATTGGTGATTGGTTGGCCCAGGAAAATTCCAGCTTTCTTTTGGGTCATAAGACTTGCTTTCTCTTTGGTTCTTCTATCCTTCCATCCCTCAAAACCACCTTCAAACCTATTGATTAACAAAAAAATTAATCACTTAATCATGTCCAAAATACATGCAATTCATACCAACATAATGTAAGAAAAAGACGTGCAACAATGTCATGCAAAATTCATGCAAAACCTAATATTAATGACCTAATTCACACCTATTCATGCATATTCACATATATGCATGCATAATCATGCAATTATATGAAACTAAGACAAAACATAAGCTAAAAAAGTTAACAATAATCAATTTATCACAATTAACTAACAAACCATCCTAAGAAAAGTATGTACAAATGCCACCTATCAGTAAGGATAATTGTATGAATCCAATTTATACAATGATCCACAATCATGTATTTATCTTCAGTTTGTCCCCTATAAAGTCTGCCATTCTTGGCCTTCCATAATGAATAGATGGTTGATAGAAAAATGGTTCTGATATCTATTTACCAGGTTTAGAGAGTGAGACAATATGATTTAAAGTTGACTCCCATTCTAATGTTTGAGTGTCAATATTGAGCAGAAATTGGATGCATCCCCATACCACCTTAGAGTAAGAACATGTGAAGAAAAGATGATCCCCATCTTCCTCCAATTCTCTACACAATTCACAAATGGATTCAAATTATCCATAACATATGTTTTTTGTTATCAATATATTTTTTATCATAAACCACGTGATTGTAAATGCTTTCAGATTTAGAGAATCTTTCTATAGGAGAGAATGCCACGCAACTTCAAGAGATCCACTCTTTATAATAGAATGACATGAAACATTTGAAAACCAACCTTTCGGATGAGGGGTCCAAATGATGGAGTCTGTGCTATATGTATGATGGAGGGTAGGAAGATGATTAGTTAATGCCTGTAATCCAAGAAAGTTATCAAGCCAGTTTCCATTATAGATAAGTGTTAAGGCTCGAGAATCCACTAGCAAATGTTTTAGAAGCTTGCGAAGTTCAAGTCTCTAAATGAGAGGACTAATATTAGTTCAATTGTTAAACCATAGCAGGGTATTCTCTCCATTCCCTATTATATGCTTGATGAAGGGATGGATAAAGCTTCTGAGCTGTAGTATTTGGTTAAATACCCAAGAATGTTTTGTCAAGGATAGTACTCGCTAGAAACTAACATTTCGAAGGTGGATGGTAGGCACCCATTGTATCCATAAAGCCTCTCTATCAGTGACAATCGCCAGATATTTTTGCATAGGATCTCCATGTTTTTTTTGCTAGAATTACATCATTAATTCTATATATAAGACCCCCTCATAATTTAGGAGCCCTAACTCAATCAATTTGACCTTGGAATATGGTTTCATAAATGTATCTCCTATTCACAAGAAGTTCTTCATCATTTTTCCACTTCTTTTCCTTGGTAAAAATATATGTGAGGATCTATATTATGAATATTATTTGGAATTAAAAATAATAAACCCTATCTTACTAGCATATGAGAGGCTTCTATTACACTAATGTCAACTTCTTCTTTGGATAACATTAAATAGAGGTTAATGATCCCTAGATATTGGTCTTTTAGAAGTAATAAGCACTCCCAGATAAGTGAAAGGTGGGGCCTTGAGTTGCAATCTTAATATTCATGAGAGACATCAAGCTAGTTAGTTAGTTACAACTAATTAAATAATATAACTTTTACCTTGGTTAATGGAGAGACCAAAGTTTGCTAAACATATAAAATGAATTCATCAGTGTTAATAGAATTTACATCAACATAATAGTACTAAGTCATCAATAAGGATAGCTTAAAGATAACTTTTTGCACATGCTATAGAACTTAAACTTATAATCATGTTTGATAAAATGGTTTATTAATCTTGTAAATACCTTAATGCATAAGATAAAGAGATATAGAGCTAAAAGGGTCAACTTGCCTTAGCCTTTTCGCCCTTTGATTTAAGTTGGTTCTTTATTAACCAATATGCTAAAGGAAATGGTAGTGATGCAATACTCAATCAATTTAATGAACTAAAGAAGAAACCAAAAGCTTCAATTAAGTTAATTATGAAGGTCCGAATATAAGGTCAAAAGCTTTATAGAAATTTATCATAAGTGCTCAAATCTTTATTGAATAATTCCTTCAAATTCCTTGAACAACCCCTGAGCAAGGAGAATATTGTCTCTTATACTCCTCCCACTAATAAAAACACCTTCAAAAGGATTGATAATGGAGCCTAAAACCTGCTTCAATCTTGAGGTAAAAGTTTAGAGATGATCTTATATAAAGTTTTGCAGTAAGATATAAGCCTCAAATCCTTTAATATTATAGGATTAAGAGATCTTAGAACCTTGCATATACATGTTTTATTAAGTTCTTTCAACATTTTCCCTCTGTAGATGAACTCATAGATTGCCTGATTAATGTATTTAGGCTACGTTTGATTGGACGTAAAGTTTTTAATGGAATGGAATGTAAATGGATGTAATATTAGAAAATTATTATTTGGGAGGTATGGAAGTGTTCATAATGTAATATAGTAAAATATTTTTTGGAAGAAGGGTTAATAATATAACATAGTGAAATGATGTTTATCATTTTACATTCCATCCTAAACCCCCCAAATCGAAGGTAACTTATTTTTATTGTTTAGGATGGAATGGTATGTAATGTGAAATCCTTCCCTTCCATCCTATTCCATTCTATTCTTTTATAAACCCTCCTCCTAAATGATGGAATAATATTACATTCCATTCCATTCCATTAATAACCATCCAACCAAACATAGCCTTAAATAGTTTAAACCCCTAAACATCAGCTACCATTCCCAAAGCTACTAATTCCTAGTATCCATCTAGCTTTGTGAGACGATTATTAAATATGAATGGGGTGATTCTTATAGGGGCTTATATTAAGTTATGAATTTCTATAAGAGAGTGGTCTAAGGTTAGATTGTTGCTATAAATTGCTTTGCTATTTTGGAATCTAGTTAACCACTGGTGATTTACCATGGGTCTGTTAAGTTTCCTCCTTACGAACCATGTCTCTTATTACTTGATAAATTTCCTTCAAACCTTAAATCTGACACTCTTAAGTGATTGATTGAAGATCTAAAGTCATCACAAATATTGATTAAACATGTATTTCCTTCTGACTCTAATGCTAATAATTTGCAATTAGTCTCCTAAGATGATCCATTGCAAATACATATTGTTATAAACATCATTTAGGTCATTCCATATGGATTTTCTCCAAAATGTTAAGTTTGCATAGTATATAATTGAGATTTCTATATGAGTGTTACCTAGAATTAGCTTTACAAAATGGTGGATAGCCTAGTTAATTGATCTAGTTTGATTAATCATCATTTTCTTAGGTTCATGTGCTATAATAATCTTACCATAATGGTAAGCTTGGTCATTATTAATGATACCTCAATTGCTCCTAATGCACCAAAAATTCTTACAACTATTTGCTTTTAATTTTATTTACAAAAAGCTAATTATCATTTAATTTATTGACCTAATAAGTAGCAAGTATCAGCTTCTTTTTAGGACTATTTATTCCCCTTACATTCCATGTAAGTAATGACACTGAGAGTAGGCAGGGGTAGAATTCATAACTTTGGCTCTAGCTTTTATGGCCAATCTCCTTTTAGATGCCTGAGTGAATTATCCTTATGCTATAGTAAGATCCCTTGAGCTCTTATGGTCTCTGTTAGTTGAATATCAGTCATTTTTTAATCCTTATTAATAGGAATATGGGCATTATTGTTGGATTCCATAATTATAGTATCTGGTTTAATATTATCTTCGTCGGCTACTTCTTTACCCTTATGGATAGCATCCTAATTCTACTTTTATGTACCATTTCCCATCAAATCAACTGAGTTATTATCTAGAACTCCCTCTGTTATCTCTTTTATTTTTTCATTTGGATTACCTCTAATAACTATCATATCTTTGTTGTTATAATTCTCTATCCCTATTAGTTCATAGTATTCACTTCTAGAAAAAAAAATTCTATCTGTAACCTTCCATTATTTGCTTATATGTTCACATTTGGTCTCCACTTATAGAAAATTGATACCAAAACCTCCACCATTTCATCCCTTTTTTAGTCTCAAGATTGAGATTGAATTTGGCAGTTCTAGACTCTTCCTTATTTCCACATATAGCCTTGTGTATCCTATCCTTTTTAAAGATTTAATAGACTTATATAGCTCTTCCTATAAAGCTAACTAACTCAATCCTAATATAGACCAATACTTTGAAAGAATTTTATATATGTTTACATAAATTGATGTATTTTTCATTCTAATCTACTCTAGTTATAGACTTGGTCTCATTTTTGCGGAAAGATAAACTTATTATAATGTGTCAAAACCTTTCTTTTAGTTTTTTTAAGTGTTTGGTTCAAATACAGATTTGAATATAAACAATCCTTGCTCAAACTTCTTTTAACCTTAACTTATTTCATTACCTTTGTACCCAAGAATTCATCACTAAAAAAAGTTCACCTCTTATCCATAAAAAATCCTACCAAAAAGATTGAATGTTTGGAGGCACCATTATTTAAAACCTTTAATGGTGGGGCTACCATATTATATCCATCAATCTCTAAAAGAGGAAAGAAATCAAACTTGTCTGTAGGAGAGTGGTTTCCTTACCACTTGAACCATAAGTGCTTAGCTAGTTAAGAAGTTTGGCCAAAGTTATTAGTTAGGGTTAAGGTTGAGGCAAATGTTAGTAAAGAATGGGAAGTATTTAGATCAATAAAGGGTGAGAGGTTAAGAAGAGGTATAACACTTGAGGGAGAGCCCTTCTCTGCCAGAAGAATAGAGGGACCATTCAAGGTTAAAGGTGGAAAGGAAGAGAAGTTATTAATACCATAAGCTTCAACCTTCAAAGAAAGAGGGAAAGTTTTCATTTGTAAAATTTTAAAAGAAATTCAAAGATAGGTGAGAAAATAATTCAAGAAAGTTATAAACTGGTGGAATAATATATGGAATAATATAGGGCGATGAGGAAAGGGACAAAACAATAGAAGAAGGTTTTGTTATCTTAAGAATAAAGTAAAAAAGGAAGTGGGAATTTGAAAGTTGAGAAAAAAGAACAAAAAGAGGAACAAAATTTGAATCCCAAATTTTCTACAAAGAAGTTAGAGCTTATCACTCTAGCCATAACAAAAGAATATATTAGTAGAAATTGTTTAGTATTTTGGATATATCTTTATAATAATATAAAATTAGTGTGATTGAAGAGACTATAGAAAACTAATATAATTATCTATTGTATATGATGTGCTAATTTTGACCACACCTTAAATAAAGAGGTAGGTATAAAAATATAGATTGATAATCAATAGCATTGCCATGTATCTAATTAAAGAAAAAATTTGTAAACATAAGGGAAAAGGAATTATAAATTCTTAAATTAGAAGATATATAATTATAAAATTGGAAACTTTACCTAGGTAAACTTAAATGGTTACCTAGGTATTTAATGGTTTTATAATTATTGGGGAATTAAACGAAAAAAGGAAAAAAAATCCAAGGTATAAAACATAAGCCTTTATTTTAGATAACTGAAAATGGATGGCTTAAGAGGAAAATATGACAAATTTAAATGAAATAAATCTACATTTAATGATGAAATTTGAAATGAATGTGACTTAAAAGAAATGAGTTTTGAAGTGAATCCTAATTAGAAATAGATATATAATCATAAGTTAATGGTGAATGGAGATGGAGATGAGGATGCTCCATTATATGTGTAACCTTACAAGAAGAGATAAGGTTAGGAATTTAGCAAGAAGAGATAAATTGAGGGTGGATAACATTGGTAGTAAATTAAGGGAGATAAGGCTTAGGTGGTTTGAACATGTTAAGAGGAGATATGCTGATGCCCCAGTTAGAAGATACGAGAAGAATATTCTTAACGACTATAAGAGGAAAAAAGGAAGACCTAAGAAGAACTGGACGAAGGTGATCAGGAATGATATGATTTTGCTAGAGCTTACCGAGGACTTAATCGTCAATAGAAAACTTTGGCAAATTGGAATATAGGTAGAGGATCTTGCATGGAGAGGTCCTTCTCTTTTTCACAGGTCTTTAGAACATTTTTTTCTTTGATTTTTATGCCTTGTATTTAACATGAAGACTTTTATCTGTAGCACTGTCCCCTTAGTCATGTTAGTTAATTATTTTTCTCTCTTTCAATTTCTTTTTTCTATTTAGTTATTTGTCTTCTTCCTTCCTTGTTTGTTTGTTTATTTATTTTATTTTTATTCTTTACTGCTTTTATCTATATTTTATTATTTTATTTTTCATTTATTATTATTATTTGAATTTATTTATTCTTATCCTAGTTTATTGTTTTTAATGCAATTATTCGTCTATATTTTTAGCTTTTGTTTTCTTCAAACAATTCTTTAAAACTTTTTCCTTTTCTCCTTTTCCTGTGAGTTTATAAAAAACAACCTCTCTACTGCTTAAGGGTCAAGCTATATACTTTTAGACCTTCCTACACCCCATATCTCAATGAAATTTCTACTAAGTTGTTGTTGTTGTTATTATATATCTATGTGAGTGAATTTTGAACTAAGTAATGTGGGTTTGGAAATGTAATGAAGTCAAAGAGATTAACTCTTAAAATGAAATTGGATGATCATTTGGTGATATAAGCTTAATGGTATGAAATATACTAGAGGGCGAGCCTTGGAGCAACTGGTACGATTACTCCTTTGTGACTGGAAGGTCACGAGTTTGAGTCACAGAAATAACCTCTTTGTGAAATACAAATGAAAGGTTACGTACAATTAATGACCCTCGTAAAGCGGGGAGCCTTGTGTACTAGGACACTCTTTGTTTGTATCATGAAATATACTAATTTGAATTGATTTTCTAAACATAATATCAAGAATGAATTTAATATATTTGCTTTAGAAATAAAATGATTATTTTGAATTAAATGAACTAGCATGATAAGATGAATTTGATTTTTAAAAAACATGATTTTTGAAGTGAAATAATCTAAGATGATAATTTCATATTATACTAAAAAATTGATTTTGATTTATAACAAAACATGAATGAATGTATATTTCTAAATAATATAGAATTCATCAAAAATGAATATCTATAAGGGCCTTGTATGACATATAATATAAGATACGATGAACTTAACTATATATTCTAAAATGATTTGACTTTGAGTATGACATGTGTATTATATGGATTTAACTAAGTACTTTAAATGATTTGTCTTTATGAACTTAACTAAATTTCAAAATTATTTTAGCATGTTGAATTTGGGTCAAGTTGACCCAATTTTTTATAATTGGTTGGTCTGAAAAAAAATTTCAAACCCAAAGAACTTGAACAAACCAAACTAAACCTATTGACTTCTGATCGAGTTAAATCAAGTCTGAACTTTTCTACCATGCCTACTATAATAAAATAGATTGAACTAACTACTCTAAATGATTTGCGTTTTATGATATCTTATGGTAAATGGAGCATATTGAACTAAGTGCTTTAAATGATTTGAACTTTAATTAATTAAATGGGTTATGTCAACTATAGTCTCAAATGACTTAAGGATTCACACCTTATGGGGTGTATCTTTATGAAAATCTTCCTAAGTATATATTTATACAACAAAGTTATAACCTCATAATAAAACAAATCACCTTATAGATATTCAAACGTGTCAATAAAAGTACATCCATATTTTATGTATGATATATATAATATGGTAATCCAAATCATGCTTCTGAATACCTATCTAAAGTAGTTTTTCCTATATATACTTCTATAACATAGATTTTTTCCATAACTATTATATCTCCCCTTTTTAGGTATCATATATAAGAGCTAGACTGATATACATAACTTAAGCCTATAACTATAGTTCCTATTATAAGGCTTTAGACTTAACTCATCATGTACATAGAGGTAGTGAAAGACAAGCTCCCTTAAAGTTATGCTTGTAAATTAAATGCATGATTATACTCCCTATTAGTATATGCATCAAAGAAATTTCATACAAATTAATCCCATATATATACATATCCTATATAACAATATCTATATTTATTATATATATATTAAAATATAAATGTATAATTCACAAAAGTGGTAGCCAAGTCATCAATTGTCATCCACAATATTTTTAAGACTGGGTATCTAAATAACATCCAAATTACAAGTATATAATAACACCTAAATAACATAATCACCACTGAAGTATCTAATCATAAACATAGCAACATAAGTCTCTCTCTCTAGCCAATAATTACTAGATCACTTTATAATCATTCCCATAATTGCCTTTTGCCTTTCTTCCAAATGATCGCTCTCTTTTTCTCTCTCTTTTATCATAAGTTTGATTTTATGTGTGGCTTTTTTCATGTCCATCCCTTTGAAAACATTACTTGGTTCAACAATGTATATTTTGTCTTACATTATAATTCTTGACGTGTCAGTTCATCACTATTAATTCTTTTATTCAATTTAGCTGCCTAAAAAGTCAATTTATCTAACTTTTGGTACTAAAACTATTTAGGTCTATAGTTTTTGAGTCTTTCTCTACCAAAATGTTTTTGGGTTCAATAAACTCATACTCAAATTACAAAAAATTGTACATATCTAATAATCACTACAATAATAACATCTTGTGAAATACGTCTTATATAAATAATAGATATGTAGTCATAAGCCATAGGTATTATGCATATATGAACTAGTATGTAAGGGAATGGACCATATTCATTCTTCCTTTCCTAAGATGTTATTCCTTTGCTTTTATGTTTTTAGGTCTATGAATATGTACATGAATATATGCATGAAATGTTCTGTGAGGTCTAAATGAACATTCATGATATTCAAATTTGTTTCTAAAAGGTGTTTCACCCCTCTTAATTAATGGTACATCTATTTACATTCATTGAACAAAATAGTTTCATATGAAAAAGTGTTACCCATATGTATAATCTATCCTACGTCTATCATTTGAAAAGTTTTGTTATCTTAATAGTAAGTCCAATTGTTCTTTATTTGTTAAATTTTGAAAAAGAGGATTTTTAATTGTTCTATCTCTTTATCAAGTGAAGTCTTATCATTTTATAGCCCCTATGTCTTCTTAATTTCACCCATATGTTCATGTGAAGACTAATTTATGCATTTCAATCATCCTTTAAATTCTCATTTTCCTTATAATAGGAACCTAGCAGTTTTACATCCTTTTTACATTTCTTAGACAACCTTTTACATTTCTTGGACGTCCTTTATACATTTCTTAGCTCCAACTCTAGTGGTTCCTCAATTGTTGACTTTTTTAAGAAATTAAAAGTTATATTTATATTTGTAAAATGGAATTTATTTTAGTACATTTCCAATATTACAACCCCCAAAAAGTCTACTAAATGGAGTTGAATCGTGTATGACCTTTACATTAATAAACTATGTTCTTTTAAAGAAATTGTCCTTCATCAGTATTGTAAGTTGGTGTAACAGATATGGTGTAACAAAAATGATAGCTAAATGACTCTCATCCAAAGAATGTCTCTGTTAAAGTTATATTGTTCATCTTTCTTAATTCTCTAAAAGATGTTGGAAGTTTGGAGTCTAGGGAGTACATTAGCTACTAACAGTGAAAGCTAGATGCCTCCAATTTTTAGATTAACCTCTCTATTTTCTCTATTGCAATAGATTGACTCCTTGATCTAGCTATTGGTTCCATCTTGCAAGGAAGAAATTATTTTGCCTTTTTTGTCATGTATTTACTATTCCTTTCTATCCAAATATACATACATGCTCTTCTTAAAAGATTTTCGATTTCTAGATAATAACAATTATAGGAGCAATCTAGAAAGTGATATGAATTTTCAATGTTTGTATTTAGTAAGGGTAGTTTCTTACGGTATTAAATAGGCGAATTGATGGCAGTCTCCACTTAGTTGCTAGCTCCTAATTGTATTCCACATAAATGTTATTTGTGATCAGTTGAGTAAACATTTTCTAATTTCTTTCCCAGCATATCTTGTGAACAAAGCTACTAAAAGAAATTATATTCACAATCTAGCTTGCATCCTTATCCTTAATATTTATTTTCTTAGTCAATTCACTATATTCTACCATGATAGATCATGAGCCAATAGATTACAAGTGATACACTGATTCATTCCCTTTTTCACATAGTTTACACGTAGTTAGAGCATTGATGTATTTACTTACCCGATCTATAGTGCTTAATCTTTCCTTGATGGCAAACTATAATATAAGTGAAGCTCTTGGTGAGTTTTATCTAAACCAAACTAGCTTGTACCATACAATCTTAGGAGCTTTAGGTCTTAACCACAATTTTTCATGAATCATTTTTACACTGCCTAGATAAGTGTTGACCACATCTAAAATAATATTTATAACTGGCTTTAGCTTATTACGCAGATAATGGGGTAACATTGTGACTTGATTAGGCTAATGAGCTAGAACCTAACACATCATTAACTAAGATCTAATCATATAGCTCCCCTCTTACGCTAGAGAAGTCATTGACCATTCTCAATAGACCCAATTTTTTCTAGTTGTCATTCCAGAAGGAAATTGATTCCCCAACTTTTAAAATTTAATGGATCCCATGTATTATCTTTTTCCTTTAGTTTTAGTAAGTTTATCATCATCTAAGAAGATATGGTTTTTAGCTTGACACAATAAAAGTTTCTCTTTTTTAAGTAGTATTCATGGATCCACCTCACCCATAAAGCATTCCTATCAGTTATCAGTCTCTAAATTCTCTTTATGATCATATAGTTAGTTTTAATATATATAAAATGCATAACCCCCTTTATCCTTAGGTAGAAATAAGTCACACCACTTAACCATTTCTCTTGCTTTTATACTTGTATCCATTAACCAGATAAATCTTTTTATTAGCCTTTCAATGTCCTCAATTACTCTTATAGGGAAAATAATATGAAAAGTCTAGTAAGTGTAAATTATTCAAAATAGAATTGGACAACTGAAGCCTTCTTACTAGTGTTAAACTTTCATTACACCAACTTAAATCCTCATATGATTTTCTCTATCAATGGCTAGAATTCTTGAGAGGAATTCTTCTTTGATAAAAATAGGTACTCCTAGGTATCTTAATGATAGTTGACAGTTCTTTAGTGCAGTTATAGAGCTAATCCTTTTTTATAATCCTTGAGCATTCACTGAAACATTGGACTAATATAGTAGCAATTGTAGGGTAGCCATAGGTCCATGCATCTCGTGCATAGCTATGTAGTGGAAGCTTTGGAATCAAGATTCCAAATCCACGAAATCCCCAAAAAATCTAGAATCATATGTATGTAATAGACAAAATTGAAAGAACATGTAATTAAAATTGTGTACCTTAAGGACAACTCCTCCTTTCTTACTTCTTCTCCTTATTTGGGTTGTTACAAACATCAAAAACCTTCCTTAGCCTATTGAGAGCACGAAAAGATAAAGAATAGCATTGTGTAAGGGTGGTTTAAGCTCTGAACAAGATGAATTTAAGTAGATGCTCAATCGAGAGTTAGATCATAATCAAGTTACATGCAATTGCAACAATTGCATAAAATTGCATAAAAAAACCTCAAAATCATCCCTCTTAAACTTCAGAATTCTTCTGGACTCTTAGCCTCTCAATGGAGTGTGTTTTTGGATGAATTTCAATTATGTGTACATAAGTGAATAACTCACATATGTAACACCTATCGTAAAGTGGGTCATGATCGTGACCCATAAGTCACAATCATGACTTGCTTAAAATGACATCCATGCACACTACGTTTTTCAACTGATCTTTTATGCATGTGACCTTTAGGTTCATGGTTATTTTAGGCACTTTAATTAACTCTTAATATGAGCATATCATGAATGGTTTCATGCCACTCAAATTAACTCTTAATCCAAGCAAATCATGAAGGGTTTCATGATGCCAATTTACTGAAAAGTAAATGGATTAACACACGAACTCTTCGATAGTTAATTATCCAACTTATAAACCTTTCCATATACAAATACCATGCAATTCATCCCTTCACCATCCTATACCCCACTTGGTTCAGAGTATGGGCTATGTTTCATCTTCCACTAGACTGACTACGTCACATCTAGTCCAAGTGAGTATGGGCTATGTGTCATCTCCCACTAGACTGACTACGTCATATCTAGTCTAAGTGATGTTAATTCTTATCCTAGGGATCTCATTACTCTACGTGTCATTAAAGACTCTTTTTATGACACATAATTACTATGGCCAGAGATTCCTGAGTAATGACCCCAACAAGAGGTCGTGTGTATCATCTCCTTCTATCAAGAGTGGTGAATCCTTTATTGGCTACCTAATTACCTTCAAATACCAATAGTTGTACCCAATCACCACCCTATGAGTGACCTCGTCTTGAGGCGACAAGTAATGGTGTCAAAGCAAAGGATCAATATTCAAGATATCCTTGAATACCTCAAGTCTAAAGATATTTGCACCATTGCTATGATGAGATTAATCACTGACATTTGATAGATCATCCATATGATAATCTTGAAGTAAATCACATGTTAGTATAGACTTAATATTCGATATACAAAACGAACAAAAAGGGGGGTTGAATTGTATATCCTTTTCTTGAATACAATCCCCTTTTTAAAACTTCTTTTGAAAAACTTGCTTTTTCAGAACTATTGAATAATAGTTTTATGAAGTATTGCAATTTGCGTCTGAGTATTTATATAAAACAACAAGAACAAAAGTTGAGAGTTGAGAGTAAGAATTGACACAGCAGTTTTATACTGGTTCACCCCAAACCGTGGGCTACGTCCAATCCTCAGAATCCTTTCTGAGATTTCACTATACTTCTCAAAAATACAAATATTCTTTTCACCGAGCCTCTTCAAGTCTCTTACAACAAGTATTCTTTTCACCTAGCCTCTTCAGGCTCTTAGCTTTTCTTCTTTCTACTGAAAAGTGTTTCGAGCTTTGTTACAGACAATGTAGCTCTAGAGTTTAGCTCAATGAATACAATGATTTTGTAACTTTCATAACTTTGAATTCACTCGTGTAATCTTTTTAAAATCTCTAACTTCTTCAGTCTTTAACTCCGACTCGTATTTATAGCCTTCGTCTTCAACTGCTTCTTGATAACTGCTTCTTTCTTCTTGTTTCTTGATTTTTGAAGAAACAGTTATTCAGTTGAGTTCTGTAAGTAACTCATACTGGTTAACCATCAACGTGGTATCGGGTCTTCGTCTTAGTTTCTGCTGTTGTTTCGTCTTACTTTCTATAGTCTCATTTTTGGCTTCGTTTCGTCTTAGTTTCTCTGCCATGCTTCGTCTTACTTTCTATCATCTCATTTTCAGCTTCGCTTCGTCTTAGTTTCTTGCGTCTTACTTTCCACTTCTGCTTTGTCTTAGTTTCTCCGCTTCATCTTAGTTTCTTGCGTCTTACTTTCCGCTTCGTCTTATTTTCTCCACTTCATCTTATTTTCCTGCGTCTTACTTTCTGCTTCTGCTTCGTCTTAGTTTCTTACGTCTTACTTTCTGCTTCCGCTTCATCTTAGTTTCTCCACTTTGTCTTATTTTCTTGCGTCTTACTTTCCTCTTCTGCTTCGTCTTAGTTTCTCCGCTTCGTTTTATTTTCTCCGCCTCGCTTCGTCTTACTTTCTTCTATTATTATTATTATTTGGTCTTCATCAAAATTATTAATTGTAAAGTTATTTTGACTTAACAAATCTCATAGTGGGTCATCCGATGTACTTACTATTCTTAATAAGCATCCATATCTTAACTTTAAACATCTCATGCTTACAGTTTATGAGATCCACTGCTTAATCAAATCAAGGAGTATAACATGTGCTAGTTTATCTGGATTAACAATGTCCTGTCTCATTAATCCTATGACTAGGGATAATTTAGATACTTACATAATTGCACATGATAGGAATCTCATCATCATGATCTCATCATGATTTCCTTCATATTATATTTTGTATCATAGACTTCATTAATTTGATTTAAGATCAACATCAATTTATAAATAAATGAACATCAAAATAATGAAATTTGCCTTTAGCTTTATTAACCAAATTAAAGTTTGTACAAAAACTGCTAAAGGCGTTTACCTTTAGAGCACTACTATAACAATCTCCCTTTTACACTAAAGCCAATCTCCTTTATATCTAATACCATAGGCGAGTACACTAGAATCAAATCTCATTTGAGGAAGTGGCTTAGTCAAAGGATAAACGACGTTCTGATATGTGGGCACTCTCTCTATCTTCACATCACCTCTATCAATGACCTCCCTAATCAGGTGATATCTCGTGAGTACATGCTTAGACCTCTAATGAAACCTTGGTTCCTTAGTTTGAGCAATAGGCCCATTGTTGTCACATTACAACAATATCATGTCTACAATGCTCGGAACCACTCCAAGTTTCATAACGATCTTCTTGATCCAAACATCTTCTTTTGCCTATTCTGCAGCTGCAATGTACTCTGACTTGATTATTGAATCAATAATTGTCTCTTGTTTAGAACTCTTCTAACTGACTGCTCCACCATTTAGTGTGAAAACATAACCTGATTAGGATTTAGAGTCATCTTGGTTAGATTAAAAACTAGCATCTATATGCCCACTCACTACAAGATCTCCATCTCCATATACCAAGAATACATCCTTAGTCCTTCTCAAGTACTTTAGGATATTCTTGACAACCACCTAGTGACACTCACCAGAATTCGATTGATATCTGATCGTAACACTTAGAGCATATGATATATTGGGTCTTGTACATAATATAGCATAAATGATTGATCCTATTGTTAAAGCATACGGGACATATAGATTTGAGAGTTTTATCCTATGAGTTAGAAACCCTCTCTTAGACTGCTCCATGCTAAACCTGTTTAACACTTTATCTATGTATGTAGACTGTCAAAGACCTAGCAATCTCTTTGATCTATCTCTATAAATATTTATTCCCAATATATAAGTTGTTTCTCTAAGGTCTTTCATGGATAAATTCCAAAACAACCAAATTTTGACAGATTGCAAACTTGAGACATCATTTCATATTAATAATATATCATCCACATATAACACAAGGAATATGATAGCACTCCCACTAACCTTCTTGTACACGCAAGGTTCATCCAAATGTTGTGAGAAACCAAACTCTTTGATTGTCACATCAAATCAGATGTTCCAACTCCTAAATGCTTGCTTTAATCTATAAATAGATTTCTGAAGCTTGCATACTTTTTCGCCATATTTGGTTATGAAGCCCTCAATTTGTATCATATACACATCCTCGGCTAGGTTTCCATTTAGTACAGTCATCTTCACATCCATTTTTCATATCTCATAATCATAATGAGCGATAATGGCTAGGAGTATTCTAATAGATTTGAGCATGGCTACGAATTGTCATAGTCAACTCCTTATCTTTGACAATAACCTTTAGCGACTAGGCTCGCTTTATGGGTAATCACATCACCATCCATGTCAATACTTGGTTTTCAAACATGGAATCCATTTTAGACTTCATAGCTTGAAGCCATTTGTTAGATTTTGAAGTCTTCAGAGCCTCTTCATAGGTTGTAGGCTCATCGTCCTCTATAAGCAATGCATCATTATGTTCACTTATAAGAAATCCATATCTCTCTCGATCATTATATATCATGCTTGACCTATTTATCATGCATGACCTACTAACATTTTGTGTGATAGAAGGATCAACTGTTGTCTCATCTTTATGAATAACAATCTCGAGCTCAGGCAGTTGATATGCATCTATTTGAGCATCATGAACTTCATCAAGTTCAACTTTTCTCCCGCTATCATCTCTTAGAATAAACTATTTCTCAAAAAAGACAGCATGCTTTGAAACAAACACCTTTTACTCTAAAGCATTATAGATATGATATCTATTTATTTCCTTAGGATATCCTACAAACAGACATTTATCATATTTCACTTCAAGCTTGTCTTATTAAATCTGCTTCATGTAAGCCAGATAACCCCAAAATTTTATATGAGAAAGATAGGATTTTTGTTAGTCCATATCTCATATAGAGTAACATCAACTACTTTTAAAAGGACTTTATTTATCACGTAAACAGTAGTCTTAAGTGCATATCCCCAAAAGGATTTCGGTAGATCTGCTAAGCCTATCATTGACCTTACCATGTTCAACAAGGTTTAGTTTCTCCTTTCTACCACGCCATTATATTATGGTGTGTAAGGTGGAGTCTACTAGGATACAATCCCATTATCCTTAAGATAACTTAGAAACTCCTCGTTCAGGTATTCACCACCTCGATCTGATCGAAGTGTGTTGACACTTTTACTGAGTTGTTTCTCTACTTCATGTTTGAATTGTTTGAACATTTTAAAATGCTTCAAACTTGTATCTCATTAGATACACATACCTATATTGTGAATAATCATCAATAAAGGTAATAAAGTATATAAAACCACCTCTGGCATGAATGGACATTAGACCATATACATCATAATGTATTAGGTCCAATAACCCATTCGCTCATTCACCCTTTCCTTTAAAAGGTAATTTAGTCATATTGCCTAACAAACAAGATTCACTCATAATCAAATGACCCTAAACTACACTTCTGTGTAGCTTAAACATGCATCTCTCACTTATATGGCCAAGTTCACTATGCCATAAGTAAGGTGATTTTAAGTTATCCTATTTTTGTCTTTTATTGTCATTGATATTTAAAATTGGATTGCACATATCTAACATGTAAATACCATTGCATAATGTAGCAGTACCATACAACATTTCATTCAATATAATTGAACAACCATTACTTGAAAAAGTTAAATGAAATCCCGTTTTATTAAGATATGAAACAGATAAAATGTTCTTTGTCACAACGGGTACATAATAACAATTATCCAAAATTAACTCTAGCCTATTAGGAAGATACAAAACATAGGTTCCTAAGGCTATTTGTTGGATCCCGAACTTTTCTTGGAGATTTGATTTATTAAATAAAATTAAATGAGGAATTGGAGGTGTTTAATGTTTTATTTAGGTAATGTTAATTGGAGCAATTGCAATGATATTTTGAGGTTAATGCATGAAATGGGT
>JAOTAX010125985.1:0-19923 GCA_025629825.1 Erythroxylum guanchezii | reverse complement strand
TGAAAATAGGGCTTAGGGTTTGTAGAAAAACCTCTAAAAGCATAAAATTATTTGATTGATAAAAGACATACCTAAAATTCAAGCATTGGCAGCCTATTTATACTAGTATAGGACCTAATCCAACTCCTAATAGGAAAAGGAAATACTATTTAAAAAGTAATATGCTAGTCCTTTGATAACTAGGAATCCACATAACTTAAGAAATACTAAATAGTAAGAAATCCAATATTAACTAGGAAAACTAAACTAACTGCTCCTGCGTCAACAAGAATGCAAAATCACTTTATTAACCTATTTTCGTTCAAGAAAACAAATAAAAGAATGTCCATACAATAGGCCTAAAACGTTAAACCCCAAATGAGAAACAAGTACAATAGCCTCAGAAACTACGAGGGTGCCAGCATTTATATTGCATCAAACAGAACAAAACAGGGCTCATTTTCAGTAGGAATCATCTTTGAAAATAAAAAAGAACGTATAATATCGTTGTATCTTTGAAGCTAAGGAAAGCACGTAACATACGCAGAATTTCACGCCCAAAATAAATTTGATTACTTCCACCTCCAAAGCAAGCCAACGCAAACTCAAATTTCATTCGATGTATGATGCGTCGAAAGAAAAGTGGATGAGTAATTTCTTTTTTTTTTTTTGAAAGAACAAGATAACAGACACTACCTGGGCAGCAACATGAAGGTCAAAAAGTTGTTTTTTATATCGAAAGAAAACAGAATAGAAGAAAGGACGTTACAGATAGAATATCATGCTCAGAGTGCTCCAGTTCTCGCCGAACAGCACCGAAGCACGTTTCCTGAAAAAAGCATTTGGAAGTGAACATGGTAAACAATTCGCCAAAAAAAAAATTGACTAGGGTTTAAGTAGCGAGAGTGAGAGAGAGGAGTGTACGGACAATGTGGTCCTTGAAGTCGGAGGATGTGCCGTACTCGGGGCTCTTATCTCCGATTCGGAGCAGAAGACTTCTCCAGCTGCTCATTTCTCTGAATTAGAGATCGAGAGAGAGGGAGAGGGATTTTGCAGAGAATTAGAGATCGTGAGAGAGGGAGAGGGATTTTGCAGGGTTTAATGGCTTCGCTAGGGAATTACGGAAATGTTCTTTAAGTATTTATACTCAATACGAATACGATGGACGATAACGAATTTCTATCCCGACTTTTTATTTTTTATTTCTTGCTATTTTGGATAGATGACCACGAATTTTTATCCCACCATCCATTTGATCTAACAAGTCTTTTATTTCTTCCATCTCATCATCGTCATGCCTGTGATTTATATTGCTCACAGCTATGACTTCTATTTTTTATTTCTCACTATTTTGGATGAACGACACGAAATTTCATCCCATTGTCCTTTTGATCAAACGGCTCCCTTACCTTCCATCTGATCGTCATCACGCCTATGACTTATTGCACGCAGGCGTAACTTCTTATTTTTTATTTTTTGCTATTTTAGATTTCTCTTACTTATTAAATATATATACTAAGAATGAATGGAATGGACGGCCACAAATTTGCATCCCACTGCCCCTTTAATCCAACGACTCTCTTACCTTCCATCTCATCATCATCACGCCTATGACTTGTTGCTTATAGGCATGACTTCTTATTTTTTATTTTTCGCTATTTTAGATGGAAGACCACGAATTTCCATTCTATCGTCTATTTGATCTAACAGCTCTCTTACCTTCTATCTCATCATTGTCATGCCTGTGACTTATTTTCACAAGCGTGATTTCTCATTTTTTATTTTTCGCTATTTTGAACTTCACTTACTTACTATTTACTAAAGGCAACCATCCGTTTCATCTAACAACTCTAATTCTTTATGCTGTGATTATTATTATTAGTAACAATAATAGAGAACTATCACGGATGTGACACATATATTTTTTATTTAAAATTTTTTATTTAATAGAATTAAAATATAATTAATTAATTAATTAAAATATAATTAATTAATTGATCAATTAAAAATAAATAATTAATTAATTTAAAAAAATTGCTAACACAATTATAATAATTAATTAATTAAAATATAATTAATTAATTAACTAAATGATAAGTAATTAATTAATCAATTAAAATCTAATCAATTCCTTGACGCCTATGACACATATATTTTATTTTTATTTTTTAAATTAAATATCATTAAAATATAGTTAATTATAATATAATTAAATGATTAATAAAATTATATTCCGTGATTATTATTATTATTATTATTAGAGAGTGTCACAGGTGTGACAATTTTTTATTTAAAAATTTTTATTGAATAAAATTAAAATATAAATAATTAATTGATTAAAATATAAATTTGATTAATTAATTAAATTTTAATTATTATATTATTATTATTAAGTAGTACATATTAATATTAAGTATATATCTTAGTCATGACCCTACATTATTAATTGTTAATTATTATTAATTATTATATACTAATATTAAGTATATATATAGCTCTTCACGGTTAATATTAAGTATATATATAGCTCTTCATAGTTGTAATTAATAAATCACAACCGTGAATTGTAAATTAATTATTATATTATTATTATTAAGTATTATATACTCATCTTGAGTAATCACGCTTGTGACTTAATAGTCATAGGCGTAACTCAAATGTTAAGTAATCACGCCTCAACCGTGCATGTTATTTTGTTTTTCTTGTTACTAGGCTTTTTCACATGAACGACATGTTATTATTAATCCTTTCATATTATTATTTAATTATTAGTTTAGTTATAATTGTGTTAATATTAATTAATTATTATTATTATTTGGTTGTTAATATAATTAATTATTAATTATTAACCATGCATTATTAATTATTAATTATTATTACTATATTATTAAGTGCTACATACTAATATTAAGTGTATATCTTAGCCATGAACGTGCACTATTAATTGTCAATAATTATTAATTATTATATACTAATATTAAGTATATATATAACTCTTCGTGATTATGAATTGTATATTAATTATTATTATAGTATTATTAAGTATTATATACTTAGAGTAATCCCGCCTGTGAATAGTCATAGGCGTGACTCCCATGTTAAGTCACAACTATGCATGTTATTTTGTTTTTTTATCAGGCTTTTTCACATCAATGGTTATTGTTAATTAATAAATAGACATGTTATTATTAATCCTTTCATATTATTATTTAATTGTTAGTTTAGTTATAATTATCTTATTATTAATTAATAATTATTATTAATTGGTTGTTCATATAATTAATTAATTATATTTTTAATATGTGTTAAATATATTATAGTATATTATAATTAATCAATCAATTAATTATGTTTTAATTAATCAATTAATTAATTATATTTTAATTAATTAATTAATTACTATTTGAAACAAATCTTAACATTAATCGACTGGAAACCATACAAAATCCCAGACTAATAAATTTTGGTATTCTCTACAACATTTATTCGAAACTTATCAACCCAATTAATAAATAACTCACGTGACTTGCATGTGCATGTTGTTATTGTTGCCATTGTTATTAATTATTGAGTAGCTCACTTCAGTTTCTTCTTCTTCTTCTCCAGAACCTTATTCTATGGTGACTCCTCCGGCTTCCTCTCTTTTTCTGCCATCCGTTTCTTCTTGTTTTTTTTGGTCTAAGTTATTATTATCGTTTCTCATAATGAAACCTCTGTGATTTTGTCGCCATTTACCTGTGTTTCTTACTAACTTCCATTGGCCTTTGTTTCTTACTAACTTCCAAATTTATATATTTTCCTAACCTCTGTGATTTCAGTTCTAACTGCTATAATTTCTTTCATTCACTATGTTGTTAGATAAACAACTAACACCAGTCTTATCACACGCTTGCCAATAAAGAAAAAATAGTAAGAATCATTTGTTATTTGCTAAATGAATGCAATTTTGCATGTTTCAATATCGTAGTCGTATGAGATTTATTATTTGGCAGACGATGTTAGTAGGCAAACACTGGCTTTTCAATGCATCTACATACAGTCACGTCAGGCAGATAGTGTTAATTTGCTTCATGAAGAGGTAATTCTTTCCCATTCTTACGTTCAGCTGAAATGTATACAACCTTAATTACATCATGTCCGTGTAATTGGAATTTTCAGATCTTATGTTAACGAGGATTGTACTCCAAAAGTTGCAACAGCTTTTCATCTTATTTACAACATTCATTGATCACTCTTTATTAAATTAGTATCAAGTTTTTCTACTGCTTATCATTCTTGGCAGATATGCATGCTTTTGGTTTGATGCCTATGACTGACCTATTGCATCTAGTAAGATTTGACATTCCTGTGAATTTTTGTGATTCCTTATTTGTTTATGCATCTTTTAGTATCCACTTGAGTATTGTACCTAAAGTAAAAAACCAATGAAGGCCCCTCAATATGTAGCTCATACTGGTTTTTAGGGTTTATTTGTTTCGGTTTGTCTTTTCCATTTGTTTGAGCAATTGTTTCCCAATGCCTTCTAAAAGTTTAACAACTTAGCTTGGTTATTATTATTGTGCAGGAAAAATGATGTTACACCCTTTTCTTGTTATTAATTACAGCAAATCTCCTAGGAAGTGGAAAAAATTCACTGATCAAAAGTTATTTTTTGATAACTAATATTGGTAGATTTCAATGATGTTAATACACAAGTAAATGCCCATGTAGATTTTATGGATGTCAAACTTTAGTAGGTATTCATCTTACCTTTTAAGCTTTCTTGACTTAATGGATGAAAATCTGAATGACGAGGTTATTTCTATTTTTGAGCATGCCATCAATGTTTTAGATATTTCTTACCTTTTATGTACTTGTTTGCTAATCTTAAGTCAACAAAACATAATTTTAGATTGCTGATGTTATAATGGTATTTTAATTATGACATTGGAATTGGAAATCACTTCTCTAGACAACTTTAAACTCATACATTTATTTGTTTCTTCAAAATAAAGATCTACGTCACTAAAAATCTACTTTTCAGTAGGTAAGATATTTCCTATAATTCGTGCTCTTACTTGTAAATTTGGAATTGTCAGTAATCCTTATTATTTTCTATTGTGATATTAAATGTAGCAGTTGGAAAGATCAAACCACCCTCAGTATGAAAAACATTCCATGGGAAAGTTTGCCTCCAGGGTTTTTGTAGGCATTGATACTGTTACTACTCAAGGATTTATCATATTGTTGTTTTATATGTGCTTTTGTCATTTTGTCATTTTGAATCCATTATAAATTAATATTAATTTAGATTCGCAGAACATTATGTTTTGTCCATCCAAAGAAAGTTGTCTGGTGTCATCTATTCTGAAATAGATGTTTAGCGCTACCAAGTTTAAATATATAATTAAAAAATATATCTTTAAATATTGATTCAAATTAAATTATTTAAAATTGTTTACTTTTGGATTGTGATTTACTTAAAAGTTTGGAGATAAAAGAATACATCTAAAATCTTAAAGTCAAACATAAATAAAACGTAGTCTATATTGTAATTATTTGTGACCATAAGTCTTTAATTTATTCGCAATATGTCCGAAGAGAAAGGGATAGGCTTGAACAAATACAAACAAACGAGATACATGAAAAAGAGACAACTCTTACAAGAAATTTGTTAAAAGTTTTAACAAGGTTAAAATTAACTAAGTCTGTTGTTGATAAATGTTATAAGAGATATAATAATCAAAGTCACATTTAAAAAAACAAAATTTAAGATGCCTCACGAGTGTGACATGTTAAGTCACTCCCGCGAATAGGTCTCACAGGCGTGACTTAACTGGTCACACCCATGACATACAACATTCTTCATCAATTTTCTAATTCTTTCCTTCAACCTTTTTGCCTTCTAATCTTGCACAAAAAATTAAATTTCGAAAATTTCCAAGAATTAGACCGCATAACGTCAGACAACACAATCTTCCTACAAATACGGGGTCGATTTTGACAGACAATCTTTCAACAGATACACCGTTGATTTCCACAGACAATCTTTCAACAGATACACAACAGATTTAGATATCCACTGACAACCTTTCAATAGATACATGATGGATTTAGATTTCCACAGACAATCTTTCAACAAATACACGGATTTAATTTTATAAATGAAATTTATTTAAAGAATATTTAACAGATAGGTCGCCTATTTAATGTTATAAATGAAATTTTTTCGATTGTTGGCAATTAAATCTAACATTAATTAATTTTGCTTTCTACTGTTATAAATGAAATTTATTTGGTTGTTGGCAATTAAATCTAAAAATAATTAATTTTGCTTTCAACTTGTTACACATGCGTTTGTTATTGTTTAAATTTTGTTTATTAGCAATTACCTTCGAAAAATCTTCCATCGTATTTACTTTGTGTGTTTTTCTTCGTATTGTTTTACTTGTTCAAAATGAGCAACAAAGAAGAAGTATATGAGCTTAAAGATCTTTCCTAAATCAATTCAGAAAAAAAAAAAAACAGGTTGTGCTTTATTATCTAACCAAGCAAACTCCTCTCTCACAAAGTCAGATAAGATCTTTGTCTTTTTCTACTATTTTGTTTATGTTTCGTTTTTTTATGGATGAAGAAGTAAGATTATATCAATGATGAACAAAATAGGTATTGCCATTAACATTATTTTCTAATCACAATTTTTTTTTATAACAACTCTTATATTTTACGGTTCTTAAAAGCTAACGATGACAACATTAAGTCAGCTACAAAAAAATTAAAGGCTTGCCTTTCCTGGAGAGAGCATATTTATCGATAATGTAACAATACTTTTTATTATAATATTATGAATGCAATTAAATTTTCTTACATATTATGTTTTTTAAAATCCTTTTATCATAATTTTATGAATGCAATCAAAATTTCTTACATCTTATTTTTTTAAAAAAAATCCTTTATCTATTTCTTCCATTATAAATAAATGTTGTATTTTTCAAAATAAAGAAAGACAAATATTGCTTAACAGTCTATCGGGTATTGTTTTTTCACTTTGTGTTCTTGGTTTTTTCTTTGAAATGCAGAGAACTTGACAGCAGATGAATTTTTCACTGAACTAACAGAAGGATTCACTTATGTAGCGAGTTACGATGAAAATTTCAAGCCTGTTTTGGTAATTTTTTAACTCTACCAATTACCTTTTATTCACTTTTTAATTTTTTTAAAACCGACAGAAATTGTTTCCAATATTGTTTACATATATTTGTTATAAATTTTATTTTTGACATTTCTTATGTCTAAACTTATTTTTAAGTTTTATTCTTCCTTTATTTTGTTGTTATTTGAAGATTTTTTGCCTTAAACAAGATTACCGAAAGTTCAATTCACGAAAACTGTAAGTTACCATATATAATTTTTCATTGTACATGTGTTTCAATTTTTATCCTCCTTAATTGATTACTAATCATATTAAAAATTATATCTTTTGTTTCGATTTTTGTAGATTCACAAGGTTCATTGCTTTTACTTTGGAAGTCGTCGTATCAACTATGCGAAAAAACTATGAACAATTTGTACTTCTTTTATATGCAAGTATGTTAATTTTTTCCAAAACTCTGTTGATAACCTATAAAAGTATTCTTTACACCGTACCCGTCATTGTCAAGTGTGTCACTTATTCAGTTACAACCTTGAATTTTATTATATATATTTTTGTAACTATAATTTTTCTTACTTTTTCATCACCCATTATTGTCCAAGCTCTATGCACTTACCATCTAATAAGCAGCGTTGATGACGATAACATTTTTCATCACCTATTATTATTCGTCACCCTTTATTATTGTCCAAGCTTTGTGACTTATATTAATTATTAATTATTAAAAATGCATTATTAATTATTATTACTATATTATTAAGTACTATATATTAATATTAAGTATATATCTTAGTCATAACTGTTCATTATTAATTGTTTATTATTATTGAGTATTATATACTAATATTAAGTACATATATAACTTTTCACAGTTATGACTAATGTCGCAACCGTGAATTGCATATTTATTATTATTATATTATTATTATTATTAAGTACTATATACTAATACTAAGTATATATATTAGTGACAATCTTGCATTATTAATTGCTAATTATTATTAAGTATTATATACTAATGTTAAAGTATATATATACAACTCTTCACGATTGGGACTAAATTATTTAAATTAATTATTTTAGCTAATTGTTATTTATTATTAGTTATTAATTAATACTTAATTATGTTCTTATTAACTATCTAAAGTTTTTTAATCCCTTCATGTTTTATTTATTAAGTATATATATATATATATATATATATATATACACTAAGTAGACGAATATGCATTTTTTAATATTATTATTCAATTATTAATTTGGTTTTAATTAACGCTGTTATGTCTTTTCTGCATTGTGAATTGATAGTTTTCTACTAAAAACCGTTTAATTAGATTTAGATTATGACTTCATTTAACTTTGTCATATGTTCTCTTATAATTTGTTTTTTTTAATTATCTTTTCAGGCTTTTTCAGGTCTACTTTAACTTTCATAAATGTACTTTTACCAACATTTGAAAATTGTTGCTAACTATTACTCATCTAGACCTTACAGAGCTTTTGTAATCGACCCACCATCTTTGTTTTCTTATCTATGGAAGGTAATAATGTTATTTATATGACTCCTATTTATATGCATAATTCTTGTTTATTTTATCTCGCTTTTAACATCTTTATGAAAAATACTCATTTTTAAGACTTTCTTAACATACATCAACCTATTATTACTAGCCCAATTATCTTATACTTTTTACCTTCTTCTTGTTATTTTTCTAATGTGTCGTCTCCTATTTACTTATAATTCAAATCTTCATTGTTATTACAAGGTGTCTGACCATTTGTTGAATTTTCAACAATCACCACGGTGGTATGTTCACTGGACTTTGATGAATCATTAGAATTCTATAATTCATGCAATCATCCGCAAGTATCTTCCCTTCGATTTCACCCTTCGTCCATAAGATAAACAGTTAAAAATGGCTCGTCCTCATCAAGGTTTTCATTTGTTGTGTCGCAACATTCTAACTTAGCCAAACCATAGTATCTTACCTTAACCCGCTCAGCTTCTTTAGAAATAGGGTCTACTAGCAAGTCTCCTTTAAGCTCAGCACATATTAACCCATTGAATGCAAGATCTATCTCCTTTGCGTCACCCAGTGGTAGAACATGCGGGTGAAACATCAACCGTTATGCAATGGCTACCAACAAAACTTTATTCCTATTGACTCCCATTCCACATCGTCTCATCACAACTGAGTCAATTAAAATTGTTGAACTGTAGACCCCACAACCTTCTTTTTGCCAATCACCTGCCATGTTTTTGTTTTCTAAAAAAACCTATAAATTTGACAACTCCATCGAGTCTTTCTTACCATTCCTAAAATTTTACAGAAGCCCCTATGATGAGCACATTTACAAGCCAAATATGTGACCACCGCTTGGTGGTCTTGTGTCTATCATACCACCTCATCTCAAGCGACGTCACATGTCTATATCACATCAGTTTTAAAATAACAGTTAAGTTGAACACATTGCAAAATCTTGTTCGTATTGTAATGAAATCCTATTGTCTACTAGAAGATCATGTACTCTTGTTCGTATTATAATGAAGTCCTTTTGCCTACTACAAGGCAATGTACTTATTATTTGCCTTTTTTTTTATATTAACAAAACAATAATTTTAAAGCTCTGCATTATGGAAAAAAAATATATATTTTAAAAATTTTAGTATATATTTTAAAAAATATAAAGAAGACCTCTAGCATTTGATGCTTACCTTATTTGGATGAAAATTTTTTGACTGCTCCAAAAAATTAATATAACTTATTTTATATTAAAAATTCACATTTTCCAAGATTAATGTCTGATTATGATGTTTTTTACATGTATAATTTATGATTTATTATAAGTTTTATCACAAAATAAATACTTAAATTAGACAAAATAACATTTTAGAAGTGTCGTTATCTATGTTAAAAAATTATTATCTTTAAAATTGTTATGAAACTGACCTCTAATACATATTAAAATTTCATAGTTACTGAAATCTATATATATTTTTCAATTATCTATAAATTATAATTTATGGTTAGTATATTTGCAAAGAAATACTATTTACCTCACTGTTCACCATTTGGCATACCTCTTGAAATTACTATATAAATTTAATTTATTTATAATGTCTAAATCATATTACAAGGATATGGTAGAGAATTAGTCATGTAAACAAATTATTTTGGTCCTTTAATATATATTAAAATTTTGTTTTAACAACTCACAACCGTGACTTATTTTAATTTAACTGAAAATCCTTATTATTTTAATTTTAACTAAAATTATTATTACCTTCCATCATCTTCTGTACAACATTAAAACACAATTTCACTTATAATTATTGAGAGTTGTGAATTAAGTTTTAATTTAAAATAAAATAACTAATCATCTCTCCACTTTAAGTATTTAAAATTCGCAATTCTATAACTCCCGATCTTGTCATTTAAACTTTATTATTAATCACATTGGTTGCTCTAAATTTTAAAAAAATACAATAGCGCCAAAATTTATTATGTTAAACCAACTTTTGATTGTCGTTAATTAAAATTAATTACAAAATTTATTATGATACATGACACATTTTAACTCATTATTTATTATATTTGACATTTGATGGAAATAAAAGCAAACAATAATCTTTACTCAGTATTTTAGAAATAAAATTTCTTTAATGACAATTAATCCTGCTATTTTTTTCATCACTTTGACAATCTAACTTTCAGTTGTAAATAATCTCCCCTGTTATATATATTCAATAGAAATGACACGATTAAAACTAAATTAATAATTGAATAATAATGTCAAAAGAATGCCTATATATACTTAATAAATAATAATATGAAAGGATTAACAAAAGTTAGATACTTAATAAGAAAATAATTCCGAATTAAGTAATAAATAATAATAAATAACAATTAATGACATAATTAATTCAAATATGACACAAATAAAACTAAATTAATAATTGAATAATAATACCAAAAAAATGCGTATATATACTTAATAAATAATAATATGAAAGGATTAATAAATATTAGATAGTTAATAAAACATAGTTCCAAATTAAGTAATCACAATCGTGAAGAACTATATATATACTTAATATTAGTATATAATACTTAATAATAGTTAACAATTGATAATGGTCGGTTATGAATAACATATATACTTAATATTAATATATAATACGTAATAATAATTAAAATTTAATAATTAATAATGCATGGTTAATAAAGTTCATAGAGCTTGGAAAATAATGGGTGATGAAAAAGTAACAAAAATAATAATTACAGAAATATATATAATAACTTTCAAGGCAGCTGTGACTAAATAAGTCACATTCATGACAATGATGGGTAGGGCTTAAAGAATCGAAGTTGTGGGATGAAAGGTACGATGGGATGGAAACCGTTCCTGTAAAAAAGCCTGGCAATAAAAAAAACAAAATAACATGCACGGTAGTGACTAGGCACCGGCATGACCATAAACTTAATACACTTAATAATCCTCATAAATAATAATAATAAAATAGTTTTTTACACCAACTTTTAAACATAATCATAATTTGTTCATGCATGCAAGAACTTTTCAACGTGAATTTTTTTACGCTACCCTTATTTGTTTAATTAACTTAATTACAATTAATAATTAATAATAACAATTAATTATAATTTAATTAAAATCTATTAGTTAATAATATTTCAAGAACTTAATTGGTTATATTTTAAATATATTTAATTATATATATATCTACGTGTGAGTGTGTCCATGACCTCTTAGTATATAGTATTTAATTAATTTAATAATATTATATAATAATTAATTATTTTATTAATGATAAATTAATTAGCGTATATATCTTTTGTCATTATTAATTAAAATAAAAGTAACATACGTCATGATATAGTTAGTACAATTAATAATTATATTTAATAAAATTTTTTATTCCATTAATTATATTTAAATTAGTTAGATTGTAATTAATTAATTAATTATATTTTTTATATGTGTTAAATATATTATAATTAATTAATCAATTAATTATGTTTAAATTAATCAACTAATTAATAATATTAAAATTAATTAATTATATTCCAATTACATTTCGTAAAAATTATTATAAAAATATATATGTGTCACAACATTCTAACTCAGTCTATCTTACCTTAACCCGCCCACGTCAAATATATATGTGTCGCCTTTCTTAAATTGATTGTTCACGGTTGTGAACTGTGTAACTCCTTCCAATTTAAGTCACGGTCACAATCTTGATAAGTGACATTTAACTCACGATTGTGACTTAAGAACTCACAATTGTGACTTATTTTAATTTTAAAAAAATTATTGTTATCTTCGACCCTTATTATTTTAATTTTAACTAAAATTATTATTACCTTCTATTATGTGTAGAGCATAATTACATATCTCCAATCAATTTTTTTACCTTATATTAGATTTTATATTTACCTGTAACTGCTTTCCTCCAAAAATTAATAGTAGTTCTAATTAATAAATTAATAAACCTACTCATCGTCGACTAAAAATTTGTTATACATTTTAAAGGTATTACCTCCCAACAACTAGATTTTGATTATTTACTGCAAAATTTATTTTATGAAACCAACTTTTTGTTGTTGTTAAATTTAGAATCAATTGAACATTAATTACTAAATTTATTAGGATACATTTTAACTTATTATTTATTATACTTGACACTTCGATGAAAATAAAAGCAAGCAATAATAGATTGTTGGGTAGTTGAATTTTGTAGCCGTCAACAAAAGATTATGTTTAATCAAAGAATCGGACAAGATCATTATTTGTTTTTTGAACATTTGTCAATCAAACCACGCCTGTAACCCTTTTTCTCTGACAATACAAATGTTTCCTTCTCAGAACACGTTCCTCCTTTTCTAAAGTATAAAAAGCTATATATTCAAGGCATCGTATCTTTTCTATTTCAGTAAACAAAAGTTGTCGAAGGCCTGTAAGTTCTTCTATCCTTCGTCATATGTTGTTCGGTTTGTTAAATTTTTTATCAATTTATTGATTAATAAAGATGTTTTCCATATGTTGTTGTTTATGAAAAAATGCCTTACCGGCGTGACTCAACAAGTCACGAGCAAAGAAGGTCTCCCGAACATGTCACACCGACAACATTCATTTTTATATCGTTTTATTTGCATCAACTTCTTAATAGATTTGACAAGACATTTAGATTACATATGTCGCACTACATAATCATGATTATAATGTTGTATAAAATATATAATGGAGCTGTTTTCTACCTTTTTCATCAGCTGTTATAGAAAAATCCCAATCCTCACTTAGATGAAGATTTTAACAAAGTTGAGAATAGGAATTACATGCATCACATTAATGGAGTTGACAAAAAAAATAAATAACTCTCATTATCTCCTGTTAATCTTTCATTTATTGTTATTATCTTAGGTAAAATATATAATGAAATTGTTTTCTATCTTTTTCATCAAATATTACACCGAAAATCCCAACCCCGTGATTTGCATGAAATTCTTAACAGAGTTGAGAATAGTGATTATGTGTCTAAGATTTTATCCTTTATTGTTATTATGTTGTGTAAAATAATTGATAAATAATTTAAATTTTTATCGCCATATTTAACCTTTCAAATATGTCTTCTAAAATCAATTTTTATAGGTTTTCTTATCATTGATCCTTTCAATATTCAAGTATGTTTTATTTTGTAAAATATTTTTGTATATAAAATTTGAATTATATGATCGTTACCTTCTTCCTTTATTTATTTACCCATATCAAATGTTAAAGCAATATTTTAAATATACAATTTTATCCTTTTAATATACTAAGTTACATCATATTGGCATAAAATAACCTTTTTTTTCTTGTAATCCTTTATTAATCTCACACTATATGCGAACAATATTATTATGCTGATCTTTTCAAATTTTACCTTCTTTGTTAAATGTATGGTTTGTTAAATGTATCGTGTTATATTCACCAATACAATTAATATTGTTGCTTCATTTTTTATCATGTCATATTTCACATTTCCAAATTTTATAAAACATTGATTAATTTTACATACCCTCATTCAATAATTATAAAATTGATTAATTTTACATACCCTCATTCAATAATATTAATAATATATATTTATATATGTCTCATTCAATAATATTAATAATATCTATATTTATATATATCTTTAGTTAAAGTTACGTAAATGTTTCTAGTACTGATATTTTAATATTTACAAAATATATTATTAATTGATATATAAAGAAGGCAGATGTTGTTGAAGAAATGATTAATAATTTTTTAAATTATTGTTAGTTGTTTTTAATTTCGTTTTACTCTTTTCTATGTTCAGAGATGGATAGAAATGCCAAGAGGTGTCAAAAGTATGCTGAAATGCTAGAAAATGAAAAAAAAAGAATTCTTACGGTGACGTAGAGAAGCTCGTGCTATAAAAAAGAGAAATGCTACTTTGCCTTCTTTTTATCAAACAGTCGGTCATCAAACTTTCCATTATGCTATTGACAGCAAACCTTCAGTCGATCAACTTTGTATGCATCAATCTAGTAGTCAAATGGCACAAAATCGATTAATCGATTTTAACGTTGATACTATTGATGCAACTCATTCCTCTCTCCAAGCAGAAGAAAGTCTTCATACAACATCAACAATTAAAGTCTCTAATATCACATGTCATAATTTAGATTGCCCAACTGTAACTTCCTCTTCAAATTAACCTCGCTCGATGATGTCTGTTAAAGAACAAGGTATAAATCTTATTATCTATATTCTTTCCACTTTTTTTTTTTATTATTACTATACAAAGTTATCAACCTTTTTCTAAATCTTTCAAGGGATAAATTGTCATCGTTCTTCGTTAAAGTTAGCATCTCTGCAAAATTTATCTATTGAGCCCCTACAACTTCGTCTTGTTCCAAACTGTGAACATTGTCATGCAAAGAGATTTTATCTAGAACCCCATTATTCTATTGTTCATTAGGTGAGATTAGCATTGTCGCTCCTTAAATGCCATAAGCTCTGAAACGATTATTTATTGGTAATGATAAAGAATCTGAACATTTCAGGAAAAACGTTCGTATATATAATAACAATATGGCTTTTACTTCATATGGAGCTAGATATGATCGAGAACTAACAAAAAATAAGTAAGGCATTTATACATTTTATGTTCAAGGTCAAGTTTGTCATTTTCTTGACAGTTTAATTTTAGCAACTGATAAGGTATCTGGTATCTAACTCTATTTCTTTGATACTGATGAGGAACTGAAAAGAAGGACTCAGAGTTGTGATAAACTTCATGAGGATACATTCTAATTATGGCAATTCTGTAAGATAATCCTATGCCAAATTCTTCAAAAGTCTCAGGGACATTCTAACGCTTGAGAATCCTACAATAATTTTGAGGTGTTATCCATGCCTTGATCAACGTGTTTACAATCTTCCTTGTGCATCACAAGTGGCTATTATATGGACCGAGATCGGTGATTAAAAAATTGATAAATGTCCTTACATCCAAGTCTATACTCACTCAGTTACAAGTTATAAAATCCAATCTTACTATGCATGTTATGACGTCCTTCAATATCCTTTTTTATTTCCTCGTGGTGAATCTGGATGGCATCGTGGAATTAAGTGGTTGATTTCAAAGAGAAATAGAAGCAATGTTTTAGATGAAGAATCTAATGTTAGTTTTAGCTCTTTTACTGATCCATCTGAATTGTTTACTATGGAAAACACAAGCAAGTTTGTCTTTTCCTTTTTCATTTTTAGAATATTATTTCTTCTTACCATTTAATTTATCAGATTTATTTTTTTTACTATTAGTTACTAATCAAGAACACTGTGAAGACGGGTACTGTTTCTACTAGAGAATATTATTGTTATCAGTTCCAAATAAGAGAACATGATGAATCTATGTTGCTTCATAGCTTAAGACTGCTTCAACAATTTATTGTTGGAGCTTACATAAAGATTGAAACATCTAGACTTGATTTCCATACAAAAAGACAAAATGAGATAAGGACAGAGATACTGCAATGAATTTTGGACAGTATTACCGTTGGTCAAATAGAAGGTTCTAAAATTAGCCGTCAAGCTGTGCTTACAGCTTCATTTGTCAGTGGTCCAAGGGATATGAAATGACGTTATCTTGATGCAATGACTCTAGTGCAAAAGTATGGTAAACCATAAATTTTCCTTACCATGACTTGCAACCCTATGTGGAAACAGATTCAAGATAATCTTAAGTTTCATGAGAAGCCACAAGATAAGCCAGATTTATTGACTAGAGTTTTCAAAGCTAAATTTGAAATTCTTAAAAAAGAGCTAATAAAAAAACAAATGTTTGGAGACGTAGCTACATGAGTTTATGTTATTAAGTTTCAGAAGCATGGATTCCCTTATGCTCATTTATTACTAATACTTATGTCGCATTCTAAATTGCTAAATCTAGATTCTTACAATCAGATCATAACCATTGAAATTCCAGATTTTGATCAACATTTGCAGTTATATTCTCTTGTCATTAAGTATATGATTCATGATCCTTATGGTCTTATGAATACAGATTGCCCTTGTATAAGAAATGGTGTGTGCAAGAACCATTATCCTAAAAGTTTTGCTTTTTTTACTGTTTATGGTGAAGATAGTTATCCATGTTATAGATGAAGAGATGATGGCTGAAAAGTCAAGATTTGTAGAAATTAGGTCGATAATAGATGGGTGATTCCTTGCAATCCATACCTCTTACTACTAATTGATTGTCACATAAATGTTGAAATATGTTCCACTGTGAAGCTTGTTAAGTACTTATATAAATATGTCTTCAAGGGCTATGATCTTGTCAATTTTAACATTGTCGATCAAGAGACCGCAACTGATATTGATGAAATTAGTAATTATGAAGAAGGTCATTGGATTTCACCTCCTAAAGCTTTTTGGCGTATATATGAATTTCGATTAGCGGAGATTAATCCATCAATTTAGATACTCCAGGTTCATCTTCCAAATCAACAATTTATTTCCTTTGACAGAAATGTAAATCTGTTTTATTTGTTGAGAAAAATTGACTTCTCCAAAACAATGCTGACTGAATTTTTCAAGATGAATTTGACAAATAAAAAAGCAAAAAACATGAAATGTTTGTATAAAGATTTTCTAGAACATTTTGTTTGGAATCGAAAGGCAAAAACATAGTCTAAAAGAAGTCGAAAGAAAGTGATAGGAAGGTTGGTTACTGTTGACCCTAAAGAAGGAGAAAGATATTATTTGGTTATTACTCACACATGTTAAAGGACCAACATCATTTGATAACTTGTTAACTGTTGGTGGTGAAAAAAACAAGTTGTTTTAAGGAGGCTGAGCTAAAGTTGGGACTACTAGCATCTGATTTTATATACAACAAAGTCTTGAGGAAGCTATTTTATTTCAAATGCCTACTTCACTTAGACTTTTATTTGCTACACTCTTGTTCTATTGTTCACCGATAAACCCTAACCAGCTCTGGGAAACATTCAAAGATGATCTTTATTCTGATTACCAGCGTGCTTCCTCCTATAATGCATGTGCATATGAGGGCGTTACAAGGATGGCCTTTCATGATATTAATAAATCTCTAGAACAAATGGGAAAAAGCTTAAACGATTATCATTTTGCTGATTATTGCTTTGAGGTTGTCTATCACAAACATGTTAGTAAAGAAATACAAAGTGAGAAGAATATACAGGTTGATCCAGGAGACTTATTGTTACATCCAACGTTGAATAACGAGTAGAAATACATATTTGATTTGATTATGCATTCGGTTTTGGCTTCAAGTGGTGGAATTTTTTTTATTGATGGTCCTGGTGGAATAGGGAAGACTTTCTTGTATCAAGCTCTTCTTGCAATTTTACGGTCACAAGGTCATGTTGCAATTATTATGAGTAGGAGAAGGCATAGAGCCAATCAACGAACAAGATCAAATTTTCTTGCCAAAACAACTAGTTATTCCTTACCATAACAAGGATGAACCTTTTAACTTGTTAACCTTTTCATCCTTTATTTTATTATTGATTTTTTTTCAAAAATTAATACATGTTTCTATTGCACTATTGCCTTCACCAGGTTACTTTAAAACATCTTCCCCGACCTAAGCTTTTATTCATCTGATCCATATCAGATGATAAATGGATGTGTACTGTGTCCAACAAACGGTTGTGTTGATAAAATTAATGACATGATGATCAACAAATTGTCAAGAAACCTGCATTCATACATGAGTTTTGACAAAACAGTCGACCGAAGGCTTCAAGTAGATTATGAAGATTTTCTTAATTCTTTAAATCCTAAAGGTCTACCTCCACACAAACTGTTACTCAAAGAAGGCTCTCCAATTATGCTCCTAAGAAATTTAAATCCATTTGAGGGACTATGCAATGGGATAAGGTTGATATGTAGGCAATTAAAAGACTATACAATTTCTACAAAAATTATCTTTGGACCTCACAAAGGAAAATTAAATTTTATACCAAGATTCCTTTGCAATCTTCAAAGAATGAAAACATGGAATACCTTTTATCATAACACAATTCCCTGTTTGTTTATGTTTTGCAATGAACATAAATAAATCCCAGGGTCAAATTCTTGTTTATGTTGGAATTTATCTCCATCATCCTGTATTCTCACATGGATAACTACATGTGGCTTTATCAAGAGCTCGAACTCCTGAATCAGTTAAAGTTCTGATTATTCTAGGAACTTTTGAGTCTTCCAAACTTGGTCAAAAAATAAGAAATATTGTCTTTTATGAAATTTTCCAATTAGTCAAATTATAAAGTATAAAACTATTAAAAGGTATATGAATTGTTTTGTTGAAGTTTATTTAATTTCATTTCATATAAAAAAATTTTTATGATTATTTTATTTTATTTCATTTCATATACAAAAAAATTTACTGATTATTTTATTGAATAATTTTTTAAAGGATGCAAAAATGTTTATTGATCAAGGATATTTTACCTGCTGCTCAATGGTGGTCCTGTGAAATTACTATCTAAGAAAAACAACATATTGTTACATTACCAGGCACGCCGTCAAAGAGACAAAAGTTTATCTTTTTTGATTCAGAAGCATGACAACTATACTTTCTTCATTAAAATTCTTCCCCATTTTTAAAACTTTATTATTAACTATTTGTTTATTATTAATAGGGATCACATGTCGAAGCTGTTATCTTTAACAATGATATCCAACGAATGAGCCATATTCTACGGCCATATAAGAAATATATCATTTGTAACACTATTTTAAAGCCAATTCCACCTTAGTACCAAACTAAATACTTAAAAGTTCAATGGATAATTAAAAGTCGCACTGTTGTTGAAGCTTTAGTAGATTGTGACAACATCATCCCTATGAAATTCAACTACACATCTTTTACGGATCTTATCAACTATATAAATGATAAGGAAAAATCAGTCGGTTAGCTCCTTTATCTATTTCTTTCTAAAACTTTGATTTTCTTTGTATTATATTTAATTATATTTATTTTAACAAGTGATAGATATCTTAGGTGTCGTTATTGAAGTCGTGGATCATAAAGAAATTTGACACGACCCGCCTTTTTGGGTCGTGTTGGCACTAGGGAATGGGTAGGCTTAACGCCACCAAAACCATAGTAAGCCCAACTTTTCTATTATTTACTAAAAATTCGGCATGACTCAATCATGTCTAATTAAACCTTATACCTGCTTAAGAGGTTGTAAGAAGTAAGGATCTAAATCTACTATTCTCACATACAA